>KZ538015.1:0-96551 GCA_000934665.2 Catajapyx aquilonaris
GGGGGGGAAGGGAGAGGGATAGGGGGGAGGGGCAGGGGAGGGGGATAAGAGCAGGGGGGTTGGAGGCCGGTGGAAAAGAGAGGGGGGTAGAGGGTGACCTTGTGGGGAAGGTTGGGAAGTTTGGGATCGCGCGAATTAAAAAAGAATAATAATACGATATAATAATAAAAAGTTAGAAACACACACAAAAAAAACAGCGATTTATGGAGCGGGTTTTTGGACAGTTTTTTTTTTAAACCGGGGAGGCTCCTAGAAGGTGGAATTATTTTTTTTTGTCAATAGCAAATGTGGCCCGTATATGTGTTGAAATGTAAAGGAAAACTCCCTTTGATAGTTTTTCTAAAGATGGATAGGGTTACACAGAGATATTCCGACAAATATGATCTGTATTAGGAGGATTCACACTATACCGCTATATTGTCCGACGGGGAAAACTAGTTGGTTTTAATAACAATTAAATGGCTAGCAGCTGCTAAAGTTTCATAGGGTGTAACAACTACAGAATGAATAGGCTCCCGGTGTAGAAGTTGAAATGTTCGGAATATGCAATAATGGGTCAACCCACGAAAAAAACATGAGGAACATACACCCAATTAAAGGATGGTACTTCAGTTAAAATCACGCTGGTGATGTCTTCATAATTTTGCCACAAATGGCCGAAAATTTAACTCACAAATGGTGGTGTTATGCAATAATAGATCAACCCACAAAAAAATGCACAAAATTGAGCTAAGCCCGTGCACATACACCCTAAAGGATCGTACCAGTTAAAATCGCGCTTGTGAAATCTGCATACTTCTGCCATAAATGACTGAAGAGAACACTGAATTTTAATTTCGCAGGTATGACCTTCAAAGCCCCTTTTTTTCTCAAAATTGTTTCTCGTGTGAGTTGACTCATTGTTGCATAACACCGTCCAATTATATAGCGATTTTCTGGCACTAAGCTGCTTATTATTTTATAGCTGAATCCGGATATAGCAGAGTTCAAGGAACCGCGAGTCTGCTATAACTAAGGTCTGTTATATAGCCGAATACACAAGCCATATACAGCAGGGTGTTCCAGGTTCGTGGGTGACTTTTTGACATCTGATGATAGCCAGGGCTGTTATATCCGGATTCAACTGTATAAGCAGTTACTTTTCCAGGAGTTGCTGTTCATGGCTATTTATGAAGTAATCAGCTGTTGATTTGAGCCATAATTGAGCCATCTATTACTGCTGTGAATTGCAATTAATTTACTTGGCCCGTTGTGTTGAACAATTGAATTTGAACGTTTTAATGTTTATTTTATAAGCAGTTACTTCTCCCATTAGTTGCTTTTCGTGGCTAACTATAAATTATCAGCTGTTGATTTGAGCCTTAATTAAGTCATCTATTACAGCTGTGAATTGCAATTAATTTGCTAATCAGTTAGGCTGGCCCGTTGTGTGGAGCAATTTGGGTTTGAATGTTTGAACGTTTATTTTAAAAGCAGTTGCTTTTCGTGGCTAGTCTAAAGTATTATAGCTGCTGATTTTTAGCCTTAGCTGAGTCATTATTTTTATTCCAGCTGCGAATTGCAATTAATTGACTAATGAGGCTGGCCCGTAGTTATCGTCAGTCTTGAACCGATTTTTAGCAGAACAGAAGTCCTTTCGGGCATCGAAAAGAAGTGGATTGTCGCAACTTAATATCAGTGTAGCTATAATGCTTTCATAACAGTTTAAAGTAACTGCATACAATAAGCCGCTTAGTGCCAAAAATCGCACAATATGATTGGAACTGGGAACAATAAACCTGTGTCACCGTAGGCCACATGTGCTTATTATTGTTATTCATTGTTGATTACAATATTACGGAGGGTTGCATGATCTGTGGTAAATCCAGAACAAGTGGTTGATACGTGCTGTTATATAGTTATATACGCATAGGATAAACCACTTGGTGCAGATTTACTCTTGATCATTCGTCCCATTCATCTCACGTATACAAGAGTACAACTAGGTGGGCCTTCAACTGAACCTTTGGCTTATAAGGCGCATTTTTCAGAAGATTGTTTGGTAAACTGTTGCCAATAATTGGAAGGGGAAGAAGAAGAAAAAAAAAAACTGCCCTGAAGCAGATCAAGTGTGTTTACCCTGTGTTTTTCACTGATCATATCAATCAAATACCCGTCGTATTTGTAATTCCTGTTTTGGCATACAGTAGTCCCCAGCATATGTCAATGGTTTTCAAACAATTACAACCGGTTTAGGTTCAGTTGCACTTAACAGACGGCCTATACCGTGTTGCGTGGGTTGATCTCGTTATTAAGTAATTGTTTTATTAATTGCTACAATAACCGCAGGGATCAACCGAAGCAGGTTGGTGTAGTGGATATGGAGTCCGCCTGCTAATCGGGAGGTCCTGGGTTCGAGGTTCGAATCCCGGTGCCGGCAACTCTGACCGTGGTTTTCTGTGGTTTCCCACGGTTCCTCCAGGTGAATACCGGAGTTGTTTCCTAGTTAATAGGCCACAGCCGCTTCCTTCCATCCCTATCCCGTCCCAAAAAGCGAAATAAAGTTTCCAAGAGTTCCAGCCAAAAAAAAAAAAAAATCTCCCCCCTAAAAAGCCAGAACGGCTTCAATGGGGCATGATATTATTATTATAACCGCAGGGATCAGATAAAACCGCAGCATGCATAATAATGTCTTCAGAATATTACATCGCATCTATACGCATATATACCCAGCGTAAACCATAAACAAATGCTCTGCTGGTACTTCCGAACTTGATACCCCGGTTTTTTCCCTCCTTCTGTTGCAATTACTGTTGCTTTATAAACAGCGTGTATTTGTATACCCAGAGTGAGGCTTCCAGTATACTAACACCGCGGGTTTTACCCTTGTTTCCCAAACTTGTTTATAAATCCGGCGTATTTTGCATACCTGCTGTACCTGCTGCAGTAGTGCAACCGGTCCTATAAAGGTGAAATTGCAGCTTATTGAATCCGGGTTTTTAATCATTGCAATTAAGGCACTTTATCGACAATAAGCTACGCAATTGTGTCATATACCTCAGGTTTATTAGTGTTCTGATGTTATAATGTATCCCCGAATAATACGGGCGTAATTGCTTTATTTAAGTCTGGTTTTAACTATTGGCAAATTTTGTTAATCAATGAGGAAATACCACAGGTTAATCCTGGCCATTAACCGTGACCTAATAGCAATACACGTGGTTCAACAGTCCAAAATAATGTAAATATGATTTTCATATTTATTTTTTTGTTTATTGATGATAAGAAGGACAAAATTGTGATTAAACTGCTTGTTTCGATCGAGCATAAAATGAGGTTTGCAATATTCTCGGTTTATTTATAGTGTGAGAGGACAGCCACTCTGTTCATTATTCAGCATACTGCAAAATTTTTGCATATGTCATGCTGACTAATCAACGTTTGTATGGGCAAGAGCCGAGTGGGACCAATTATTAAATTGCCATGAACTTACCGAATTACTCCAGTGAAAGAAGTAAAATTCGTGGCAATTAAAAATGACAAATTGTTGTGAACGCCAAATTTACCTGGACATTGCAAATTAACCCGATTCGAAATAACTGAGTGCCAATATTTTTTTCAATTTTGATCGTTTTTATTATTATTTTCATGCTGGAGACAAAATTGATAAGGGGGCCATCGGATATTTCAAACACTATTGCGAATTTTTAGGGGACGCGATTAAAACAGGGCGTTGGCGTTTCGGATATTGCAGCATTTTTGCACATGCGTTGAGCCGATTGTCCCAATTTGGGGGCTCTGCAAACGGACAGGGGGGTTGGCTCAAGATTTTTCAGGAGGGTAGTTGGAAATGGGGGGGGGGGAATATTTTGCGAATTTTCCTTCCCCCCCTCCCCCCTCCTTCATTAGCCTGAGGCTGGGGAGAAGGACGAAGGGGCGTTTTTTGCGCCTGCGTTTGGGGAGGGTTTTTTTCCCATCTCAGTCCTACCTAGATTTCTTCTCATCATAATTTAGATAACGCGCTGAACCAATTCGCAAAAGTCGGTACTATTCGGGCGAAATCTGTATCGGAATTTCTGGAAAACCTTTCCCGAAATTATTGCAATCTGCTGGCCGATGTCGAAGGGACGAGGTATTAGTTTGCGAATTTTTTAAAAGGGCGAAAGGTGCATTGTGCGCATGCGTCGTGGGATTTACGAGTTAGCCTCACTCCGCCCCTCAATTTTTGCAATGCCGGGTTTTCAACACTGCAAATATTTTTAGCGCATGTGTCGTGAGATTAAACTCGGTTTTTGCACTGGATGAACTCCCCAAGTTGCCAAAATTTTGTATACAAGACCCTCAGATATGCGGGCTGGATTTTTCGCAAAGGTATACCTCGCAATTTTGGGAACAGGAAGTACTTGTTTGTGCGAATGCGTTGCAGGGAAGTTTTTAAGCGGGGTGGGCCCCCTTCACAATTGGGGGGCCACTGTGGGGAGTGAGGGGGTGAGGAGGGGGCGCATTTCAAGGACATAACCCTGGTGCCACTTTGGTTTGCGAAATAAAAAAATGCGCAAGGTGTAGGCCATGCTCTAGGATCTATGCAGCAGGGGGGCAAGAAAAGTGTACTGTAAGCATGTATTTCTGATAAGCATATTTTGCAATTTTAGGCTACTAAAACCTGGCCACCTTGACAATGTTGCGATGCGAATCTCCATACCTCGTGGGGAAGGTTGGGCTGGCAATAAGAATTATTTTGGCCATGAGTTTTTGGAGTCGTGTTGCAATTTTTTGGAGAGGAAGTGCCTCTTTGTTTTTGCACGTGCGTTTGGCAGATTCAAAAAAAAAACTTGTTTGGAGGACATCCTGTATGTATGACAATTTCCTCTCCGATTCACTTTATTAACAAATCGGCAAATCCTTAAACAAAATTGTTGAGAAGACTCCCTACAGTTTTGCAGCGTCTAATTAACACCACACCTTTTTGGCAGCCAATTCGCCTCTCCAAATACAGCCAATCAGAGCGTGCCGTGAGTTCAGCAAAAAAAAATTGCAAACCTTTCCCCCCCAACCCCTACCTCACCTGCACGGCCGTAACAAGGATGCAAACTAGAAGTTATGCGCGTCGTTTTCGGGAGTTGTGTTGCAATATNCCCCCCCCCCTCCTCCCCCCCCTCTTCAATTTGGGCTACTTTTTTTTTGCGTTGTGTGCAAGCCCACTTCCTTCAACCTAAACCTGGGTAAATCCTTCCAAAAACTGATCGGAATCCCTGCCCAGTCCTTTTTTTGATCCTATTCACTCCACAGAGAAGATATTCGCATGCGGAAAGAAGCGCAAAAAAAAGCAGAACCTTTCGTGGAAAGAGGCCATTAAAAAACATATATTCGCACGAATCTGAGCCGCCTTATCACCTCAAAATACGACTTTTTTTCTTTTTTTTTCTCTCGCTCTCTTCCCAACAGAACTATTGCAGTACACCCTGCAAAACCACATGGGAGTTATAACTGGGGAGTGGTCCTTTCTTCCTCTCCTGCTACCACCAGATAATGTCTGTCACAAAAAGGACGAAAAAAAGTGGGTCCTGGCACGCCTTCAATTACTTAAGGGGACTCTTCATTATGCAAAAACCAGGGGGTTGAAATTTTTGGCCTTTTTTACATATAAGAAAATCCCAATCAGCAGAGCAACGGTCAGCAACAATGAATCGCACTTCCACACTTGAATTAGCACATTTGTAAAAATTTTGACGATTTTTGGGACCAGCAAAAAATTTCCTCAGAGTTACGACACGTTATCAGATTTTTGCATGCCCTGAATTGACATTTTCCGTATAGTATACAGCACATGACCTAGTGGGAATCATGGTATGTCAAAGGTTGAACTCTCTTCAGCATATCCCTCCGTAACAGTGGGCAACATGGATAATTTGTTCGACTTGTATTGTAACTTTTTTTTTTTGTTGTGCTCTTGTGCAAGTAATTTCTCGGAGGTAATAACAGCGGCAAAATTATGACAAGATGGCAATTGAATACCGTTATGTTGCGACACAATCATGAACTTTAGAAACCCGGGGCCATTTCTGTCAAATTGATTACAACCCCCACCCCCACCCCTCCCCACTGCCATTCCCTCTCTACCCAACTGATAGGTTATCGACAGGAAAAAAAATAAAAAAAAATAAAAAAGGAAAGTGATCCCTCCTTGCATTTCTGACAAGATTAGAGTTGAGAAACCCCTTAGCCCACCTGCAGGCCACTCGTAGATGACCTAGGATTGAGGACATCCTTGCAGGAGTTATTTTTCCCGTTTGACTGATAACGCAGTTAGGTGTTGGCCCATCCTTATCTGTTTTCGGGATTTTTTTTTGACGGGGGAAAGTTAAGGGGCCTCTTTTATTTGGATGTAGTGCTGACCTTTATTTATATGTTGAGGGGCACCGGTAAATGTACCGGTATTTACAGGCATAAGCTGGTCAATAAAAGTCATAGTGCGCTTTTGAGGTTATATTTTATAGTTTATAGTAGCAATGTCACTCTGGTAACCTCGAGGATAATATTTTATTATGACGTCACCATATGCTCACCTTTGCCTAAATTATTCCCGAGCGAAAAGTAAAGAATATAATCCTGTTGTCCGAGAAATGGACCTTGATTGAAGTTGCAGGTATTGCTATAATGTTTTATGGCAAAGGTTTTTTTGTTTACCCCACCTGAATGTTGTTACATCTGATTATGTGCGCATATGTTTGGTTGCGCGACAATAGAACTTTATTTGTGCCTTTGGCGTGACCGTGAAAATGTCGCTCGTATTTTTTCGGTGTTGTAATCGCTAGCAACAAGTTACCTTGGTGTGCGTATCAAACCACGCCATCTATTGCAGGTCTATAGTCCTAGTCTGATATCGACGGCAGAGGACCGTAGGAACTCTCTCCAATGCAGATAAAACTGATGGGGCTGTAGATTACAATATTGGAATCTATGCTTACATAGTATGCATTCATGTTATCTCTGATAACTGCATAAGGACAGCATTGCCGTAGGACACACGTTAAATCTTATCCACTGAGATTATTATGTTATTAGTGCTAATCATCTGTATGTGTATTCATTTTTGAAATATTATTTTTTTTGTAGAGCAGAAAAATGGTTCGCTATTTCCGCTGTAATACTGTCATTTTGCACTATTTTGGCTGGTAACACATATGAAACAGTTTAAAAAATGTATCACTGGAATTTGCTACTCAGCTTTACTCAGAACGTTCCCTGTGCAAAAGGTAACGTACGACTCACCAGTAATATTTTATCACTAATTGAACACCAGTTTCTGTGCCGCAGGGACTGGAATCGCGAGGCTACCCATTCATATTATGTTAATGACATAATTTAGCGCGACCTGGATTCCTCCATATTAATTAGTTAAGACTTGCTCCACGATACGATATTGTCATCCGTATCCAACATGGCAGACTGTTGCGTCACGCCTGATCGATATGCAACCCCATAAAACGAGCAAGGATTACGAGTTGTCTACCCAATCAGGATGAAACTACTGCAGATTGTTCGCAGTCAGTGTCTATTTATTTGGTAGGATCAATGAAATTGGATTATTGTCATGTATGCTGTGATAATACATAATATCGTTAATACCAATATTTGGGGTGCGGAATAAAAATCAAACAGCCACTTGCTAATTGGTAATCATATATCTGGAGGGCAGGGTTGATTGGTCCAAGCTTGTTGCAGCTTTTATAAAATGTTCTGTGCATATTCCTCCAGAGCAGACACGCCACCCCAAAGCGACTTGAAGCCCTGAGGCCAGTCCCGAATTTATAATGAGAACCGGCAGCACACCAACCCCCCTTCATTTGCTTGTCCACCACTTATCGAACTTCTGCCGCCTTATTGATTTTTCTCAGGGGTTATTTTTTTTGTACAATTTTTGTTGCAAAACGGACCAACCCACTTTTGAGGTGTATACACCTTATGGCGCATACCAAAGTATGAGTACATAACGGTGCACTTTGGCTTCTTATTCGGGCGTTGTACCGCAGTGTCAACCCCCCCGGAAAAAAAATCCTCCCCATCCGAAATTGCCACAATGAGACAGTATTATCATGTCAGTAACCCCTCCTCTACCACCCCCTAAGCCCCCCCCCCCTCACCGCCCCTCCCCCCTACACCTTCCGTCCCCATCGATCGACATTTTCTTCTGACCCTATGCTCAGTTCGTTACGTAATGTGTGAACGACCCCTACAGGCACAGCAAAATTGTACGCAGTGCACAATATTTTAAAATTTATTCAGTCGCATTTGGTCAGGGCGACCAAAGTGACCGATGGTCAAACATATGTAACCTGTGCATGATAATAAGTAACAGGTAACACATATTATGTGCAGAGCATACCTTCCAAGTGCAAGAGGAAGAATAAAAAAAACACACTCACACACACGTTAGAATCCTAACTCGCATTATGAACGTGTGTGGTGACCTGCTTAACTGGATTCCTTCTCCGGTTTTTTTCTTATTTTTGTAACGAAGGGCAGCAGATGTAACGGGAAAGGTTTGGACGCCAGTTCCTTCTTAATTACAGGACAGTGGAACAAGGTTGAAGCTTTATTTTTGACAGCTTGTTTTTGCCAATATTCGTAACCGATGATACACTGAACTGCAGTCATCTCTTAACTGTCAGTTAAAATATTGGAGACAGATGAACGTATCGGCAACTTATTATGATAGTGGAGATAACCATATATCATTGTAGCGTACATTAGAAGTAAACATAGTTGCCTCCATTATTGTCCAGACGAGAGAGAATTGAAGCATATTCAAAAAAATTATTATATAAATATCAAAATCTCGGAAATTATTATCAAAAGTCGCATACCAAGTGCGAAAACAACCCAGCAACATTGCCAGAAATACGCCAGACAACAAAACCGGTCTGGCTATTTTTTTATATAAATATTGCTTTTAATTATATAAGCACGAATGTTGGCTGAGAATCTAGCTACCATTACATTTCCCCCCCCCCTCCCCCCCCTCCCCCCTAACCTTATCTTTCCTAGCGTTAGCCCTTTTTTTCGTACATATTTTATGCAATTACAAGTTTACAACGCAAGGCATAGAGATTGTGCAATTCGCAGGTAATTCCCATTTTTATATACGTGAGGGACATGCGGAGAATTTTTCGTTCATGGGAAGAATGTCACTTGAAGGTCGCCCCTCGCATATGTAAATGAGGGTGGTTTGGTCAGTTTGAAAAGCACAATTTTAACCCCCAGACGCAATCGATAAATTCATTATTGCCCCGGATGCAATAATAATGCGAAATTAATATATTCCGACCGATATCACACACGCACATTGCTTGCAGCACAAATCGGCTCGCAGCATCCACACCACCCAATTAGTACACGCCGAATTGAATTTTTAATATATATTAGCTTGATTGGACTTTTTTTTTGGGAGGTAAGCAAGTGAAGTCTGCTAGTCAAGTACCGTACATACTACACCGTCTCATACCCTCCCTAGCCTCAACGCCCCCCCTTAAAAATTTCGAAGGTTGTTTAGAAGATACGCAACCCACACCCTGGGCCCGTAAAATGTCAAAAGGACGGTGCATGACTCATGAAGAAATAGAAAGGGGGGAGGTATGGCTTGTACAGAGCTATAAGGTGGGGTTTTGAGAGGGGGGGCTGCTGGAAGGGAAAGGGGGAAGGGTAGAGGGTAAGGGTGGGGTGGGAATCCATTGTCCCTAGGAAAAGTCGCGGACGGCGTGTATAGGATACGGTATATACCAGTATTGGGCGGTTGGGTAGAGTCGGGCTCGAGCCAAGCTTTTCATGGAGGTTGGGTCTAGCTCGGGAGCACACGCCATCCCATCTTGGATCCGCTGGCTCTTGCATGATGCCAGGGTCCAAACAAACACAACACCACCGGTTTTTGGCGGGGGATTTTTTTTTGGACAGGAACAGCTCGCTAATGACCATAATAGGGGTGAAATATTTGTTTAAAAAAATTTGGGCTGTCTTATGAACACTAATTTTCCAATATTATTGATGCAAAAAAAAAACTAAATCATATATGCCGGCTAGTGATCAAGGCCGGATCGCGCGATTGGAAAATAATATATAGGGTGACTCAAAAGTCTGGACACTTATAGGTAATAATATTGTTGCCAGGATATACCAATTGTCAACCAACAATGTGTCCAAGACTTTAGAGTCACCCTGTATATTTGTGGACCCAATTCATTGTTGGCGCAACTGCCGCAACAGTTAATAACAATGGGTGGAATTTTTGTCCCACTGTTAGTTACTGCTAATTTAGCAGTACCAGAGTGTTGGGGATGGTTACTGCTAAGTTAGCAGTAACTATAGCTGTGGGACGAAAATTGCACCCTATATATATGGGGAAATATCGCGCAGCTTTTTTCTGGAGAGTGAATATGGCTCTTGCAATTTATAGAGGGTATAATATTATTATCGACACATTGATGTGGTGACGTCAGTGCCGCAACTGTATACCTGAATTTGGCGCAAGAAGACCTAATCATATGTTTACCCATAAATATTTAGCTCGGTGTAAATCTTCGCTGTAGGGAACATAAATTATAAGGAATTATGGCGACTTTAAAACCAACCTTGGGTTTTTTTTTTCCGGATAATTCGACGTTTTAATAGTTTTTGAGACTATCCATTGTACAGTGATTAATACCCTTGCATCTGGCCGCCTTTTCTTTGTTATACCTTGGTTATACCCTTTACTTCATCTGGGCATCATATGCTTAACTGCCCGTCAGAACTTGACGGTACGTCAATATTGGCCGGATTTAATTAATGTGGTCATTACAGATGGCGGTACAAAGTGATGATCATAATTATTCAAACAGCTAAGCTAGACACTGGAGTGATGATTGATATAGGATGACCAGGTGACAAAAAAATTGAGTTGCGTTAGTTATGCAAATGGCTTGGGAATGAAGACAGCAAGAAGAAAAACGCCTTGGAATTATCGCTCGAGATATTCATCTAACGATTATATTTGCTCTAGCTCAGTCCTCTGCGCCTGCGCCTTGCGGTTCCCCCATGCAGTACTTGTATGTATTATTATACGTGGCTTAGAGCAAATAAATTTTTAAGGAGCATGGAAGCAATTGCGGCATAGGAGTGATGAAATATGCAAATTTTGGTGTCACGTGAAGCTCGTTGCCAACTCGGTGTGGTCGTAAATAATTTTTGCGCGCTAAATCACCTCAGCATGTTTTTTTTCCCCACTTACCGGAACTGTTGCATTTCTAATTATTATGTTCAAATAAATTGCATGCATGTTCAATGTTCTGTAATAGTGGACATTATTGCAATTCATATTATTAGTTAAGTTACGCCTAATCTTAGTAGTCCTTATAGTCGATAGTCATTAAGGTACAATGAGCGCGGAATCCATATATACGGAAGCTATAAGAATGGACCTGTTATTGATTAGAAATTATTCGGTATGATTTCTGATGAAGTTGGAGGTAGACATTACATATTGATATGCGTTGTATGTTTTATGAATATGATGCTAAAAAGCTTTCATGTATTTCCAAAAGGCAACGGTCAGTCAGAGACACACCAATAGGTACGCAAGCAGACCTTAGTGCATCAAGGAATGGCATTGTTTTGGACCTGTTGCGCTCTTGTTTGTGCAAAAAAGGTGAGCAGGACTTGATGCCTGCAACAATGGCAGATGAAACAGAAAAGTTGTGCAACTAATTAAAATAGTTTTTGTACACTATATTGTGCAGCCCCCACACACAAAAAAACACATTGCATGCAAGTCGCACTACTCGCACACCATCCTATATGTGTTTGTGCATGACGTCACGCCCACATAGTAATTTATGTGCGAATATGTGTTTCTCAGATCACTTTGAGCATAACTTGAGTCACATGGTTATAGCAACAACGGAAAATAGAAATCGCAACAATCAAACCGCGCTTCGTCCCATTGTTGTTGTATTGTTGCAGGGTGCTTGTTTGTGACCTTTGCTGCAAGTAAGCTGATTTATTTCGCATGGTGAGTAGGAACATCAATGTTCCATAATATGTAAGTAGGGGGTCTATACACTATATACGTCGCATGTGTTATTGTTACGCCGCCAACAATGCCGCTTATTGAACCCCCTGGTATCCGGCCAGACACTTCCTAGACGCCAAAAACCACCACAAAACCCATCCACCTGCCTCCAACCCAGGTCCATCTCTAACAATATAATTTATATCTAATGCGGTTCCGAATTGACACAACTTGCATGTATCCACATTCGCCCCATACCACACCAAACTCCAGGCCAAAACCCCCTGAAAACCCTATGAAACCGTCCCATATTATTGCCCCACGTCCACCGCCGAACCCTTCCCAACAATTCGGGTCCATCCCTCGCATTGTTGGGCAACAGAGCGGGTGCGACACCCCTACAGCGGACCCAAACCCGGGTTCGGTCTTGCCGAGTTGGATCCAAGATGGCCGCCTCCTGCAGCTATCCCCCTACCCGTGTAGAGTGTAGTTGGTGGCGTTGCCGCGCGGGGTCTCCACTGGTCTCCTCCTCTCTTCTCTACTCTTGTTCCCCCTACGCTTCTGGCATAGGAAATGGCGGATGTGAGCACCCAGCAGCTGCGTAAGGAGATTGCCGGTAAGTCCACCATTCTCTGCATGTTGGCTTCCCGGACGGATCCCCGACCCGGGTTACGCTGGGGGAAGGTTCGGAGCGTCGTTCAACACCAGTTGCAACACAGGGGCGGACTCGGGGCGGGAGAAATCATGGGATATTTGAAGCCCCCCCCCCAACCCATCCTCTTTTTATGGAACGCAAAATCCGAACCCGATCCCGCCGCCCGCTTGGGGAGCCAGCCAGCGCCCCCTGGTGGTGGTTGTGCATGAAAGCAGGGTGCTGGCCCAGGGGCACAATTTTGCATGGGGTTTTTTTTATATGGGGGGGCCAGTTCGGAGCTTGGCGTTGGGTTATACGTTTTCAGGGGGTGGGGTTGGGAGGATAGAGGAAGGGAGGGGTGGGGAGGGGGGGTAGGGGGGAAAGAGTGGGTGGGGAGGGTGGGTGGGAAGCTTGTGGGGTTCAAGCTCCTACCGTATCCATCTCAAGCCGCCCGGTCCCCACCTTCCCACCCTACGAGCTCTACCCACATACATTGATGGGGAAGGCATTCGGAGGACCCCCACCATCACTGCTCTTTTTCTTGATGTGTCATGTCGAGTCTGCAGTAGGAGAAAGTGGAGGTGGATTTTGTCTTCTTTTTTCCCCCCCTTCAAAGTCAGCTAAATTACATTACACCCAAGTATATAATGCAGCCAGTAATTACATCAAAATCAGCAAAAAAATTTAATTCTACGAATGAATACATGTAACCTGGTATTGACAGGAAAATACTCAGATAAATTCACACCCATGACTCTGTACAACAATTTTTAAAAAATATAAAAAATGCAGCCAGTACATACCGGTACAGCAAAATCAGTAAAAATTAACCAGCAAATGAAGACATAATAATAAGAATAATAAGAATAATAATAATAATAATTCATACCCCGTTATCAGCCGGCGGCTCTTTAGGGGGGATTTTTTTTGACTGGAACTCTTCGTTTCGTTTTTACTGCGCTTTTTGGGATAGGATAGGAAAGGAAGGAGGCGGCTGTGGCCTATTAGTTTAGGAAACAACTCCGGAGCAAATGAAGACATTAAAAAATAACAAGTAGTGACACTCATTCACACCGAAGTATTACTCCATACAGTAAGAAAAATATTGCAGCTGGTAATTACATCAAATCACAGCAAATCAAGACTTTAATTTATTTTTAAATGTAGTGACAGGAAAATACTCGTTCACACCCTTACTCGTTACAGTAAGAAAACATTTCAGACAGTAATTACGTCAAAATCAGTAAAAAATTGCGAATTGAGACCGACCTGTTTGTAAAAAAATTGTAACGGCGAAAATTGAAATGGAATGTAAATGGAGGTGGGCCGGCTTTATTATTAAACATGAATGGAAGCAAAATTAAGTTGGTGAAATGCCAATCAAGTAAGTGGGCATACTAGGCTGTATTGTATTTAGGCACCTAATTGGGTGAGAGGAATTAGCTGCAAATATGCAACAAATAATGGAAACAAAAACATCCACTTGTGTATAATGATGGAAGTGTTTGGAGGACACTCCGCGTTTATAATGTCTGGAGCACTGCTGGAGGCCATGGAGGTTGATATTGCGCACGGAATTTAATAGCAAAAATTAAAATGGCAAAATGGTAAAGTAAGTGTATAAAACGCGGCAAATACAGTGAAACCTGCCAAATCTGCTACGCTTGATGTGCCAAGCAGGTTTGTGTTGTATACACCAGAAATGCATTGAAAACCTGCTGGGACCAAACAAAAGTTACACAATGTGGAAGTTTCAGGTGTATCAGGTTACAGATGCGTTTTCTAGTGAGGATGAGAAAGTTATAATGGATACACTATAGACACCTTTAGGAATTTGTAAAAAAATTCTTGATGCTGAAAGTCATGCAGTGGGTTTATACAGGGGAATCATGCAGGCCCATACAATAATAAATGTAGGTTGTCAATTTAAGGTTAATGTCACCTGTAGGACAGGTTCAGAGGGAAAAATAATGCCTAGACTGCAAAAAGAAGAAAAAAATGCAGACAAGCTTCTGTGAGAAGACTTGGTGGGATGAAAATTAGGCGTGAGAAAAATCACCCTTTCAGGTGAACAGTTGGCAATAGTCCCACAAATTTGGCATTCAAGAAGCATTCAGACTTGCGGGAACTAATTCGGGGACTTACAGTGAGCCTTAAATTTTTTTTCTCTCCTAATGTAGTGTTGTCTGATGTAGGGGAAACTTGTCTAGTACAGAAATATTTTGTGAAATGAGCAAAATAATACAGTACTCTGCTGCGAAACAATTATTTCCTGCACATCTGATGGAGAGTTGCATTCTTCACAAATGTTTGCTGCTCTCGAGGAAAATAATAGACAAGTGCATCAAAGCAATTGTTTTAAATGTGGTTCAAAAACTGACGTAACTTTGGCTGCCAGTTGTGTTGAGCAGGTTACAGAATGCCAATTTATTATTGCAATTAAATTTTAAGTGCGATCCAGACTGTAAATAGAGCCTGAGCAATTTGCATTGCTTGAAGTCGCATTTTTAAGCGAATTGGTGGGGGGAGTCCTATTAAAAGAGGTGTAAAAATAGTTTGGTTAGGGCAGGAGAAAATGTGGGTTTGTTAGTTTTTGCCCCTCCTCTCTCCTCACACAGCATGGGTAGGGGATGTCGATGCTGGAGGGAAACATAAAGACGGCTGCAGGAGCATCTCTTTAAAGAGGAGATGGCATCCAGGGGATTTGCTAAAAATAATACGATTGAATGCCTGCTACATTGTTGAAAATTGAGGGCCTTAGCGCAATGAGTAGTATGCATTATTTGTAAAAGTTGGCTGCACTTGACTGGTCACAGGAAATTGTATAATTAAATTATGCGCTGCCTTTACATATCAGTTGTAAGGAAAGATAATGTGAGGATGATTGCCGTTGCATCAGTGCACTTGTGCCAAGACCCTCTATTTTCAACTGATTGTCTCCCAGAGCTGTGTAGGTATGCAAGGGAGCAATCAGAATTTACACAGTGTTTCATGCACATTTTAGCAAGTGAATGGCTTGCGCAGGTTGTTGGTGGTAGCAGGTATTTGATGCTTAATGCTTTTAAGTTAATGAGCATATTTCATAGTCATACCACAACAGAGGAGGCTTAAGCCATTCAGTTGCACTTATAATCATGTTTTTGTCTTCAAGTGTAAACAACATGAACCTTTTGCATGTTGTGTTTATATATTTTTTGCATTCACGAGTTACTTTCATTATAATTTTTCTTCGTTTAATTGGTGGTGTTTTGACTAGATAACCCAATGGATATGTAGCAAGTAACTGCCAATGTGTAGACTTTCCATTCGCAAAGTATGGGGGACAGTTTGCATGGTTCAGTTTGTTTTTTTTCCTCCAACTTTTGTGCATTAATTTTCAGGGCAATGAACTTGTTTGCATATATTTGGGTTGGCTGGTTTTTTCAAAATATAATTTATTTTACCTCTTCGGTATTTTCTAGTATGCAATTAAAATCATAATTATGGTAAAGGTATTTTGCATGGAATGCAAACCTTGGTTACATACTTTTAGGAAAGGTATAAGTAGGGAATATAATTTACCACTGTTGCACATAACAATCATGGGGGACATGATTTCATTGTCTTAAAAGTAATTTAAATTAACAGTGATCTGCAAGAACTTGGCTTTTACTACCTGCAAGTAGAGCAGCCTTTATTATTACGTATTTATTACGTTTATGTCAACACAGAGAAAAGGTATTCCACAATTTCCATGTGAAAGACACACTGCTCTGTAGACATTGATGTCCAACAGTGCATGGTGTGGGAGGAATAATAAACTCCGTGGATCCATTAGTTATATGGAAAACCTCACGATGGGACTTGATTGGGGAGGATGAGTAGTATTTATTATAGGAACTGGTTAGTATGTTTAATAGGAAATAAGTTAATTAATGTTTCGATTCTGTAGAAGTGATGGCATTACTGATTAGTTATGATGGGGCAAGATAACTTCCGCCACTAAACATTAATGTTAAAACAGCTAGTGAAATAGCAACTCACCAGCCCAGATTTTTGAAAAATGAGAATCAAAACAGAACTGTGTTGCTCTGTGCATATTTTTAGGATTAGCTAGTGCAAAAAAAAAAAAAAAAAGTGGTTCATGGTAATACTAATTGCTGCTATCTTTAATCAGTGTGATAGCGATTTATAGTGTCCCTGCAAAGCTAGTAAAAAAAAACCTATAATGTGAAGTAGAATATTCTCGAGCTTTTGAATAAACAAATGATTCTCATGTTGGTGATTTATTATTAAGTGGAACCTCATTTGATTAAATAATAATGACAATTCATGCAACGTGACTGTGCAAATATAGAAATTATCAAGTTATGAAACAATACTATGTAAGCTAAGTATTGCAATAAGCGTAAGCATATAGGCATTTGGCACCCGTGTAAATTAATTACATCCTTGTCAGCTTCAATTCTTATTTGTGCAATAATAGCACATTAATGGATTGAATTAGTAATGAAGTAGACATTGACTTTGGCCACTTAGTCAATTAAGTAGCCTAGGAGCCAGTTCAGGAAGACTTAGTTCCAATTGTTTTAACAAAATTAGGACTAGCAGAGTTAACAGAGAATGTTAAATAATGCCATTAAAGTGCAAAACTGAGGTAACTTACCTGATTAACATGGATTTGGCCTCACCTAATCTGACGCATAGGCAGCTGGACTTGTGCGAGTGCTCTCCCCCATCCTGACTTGGTAACCCCAATGGTGATGGTCTGCTACAATTCCTGCTCTGAAAGCATTTAGAAATACTTGTGGAAATAGGACTGCTTTGCTTTTTATTGCAAGTTCTAAAGTAGGATGCATGTTAGGTTTTTTTCTTCTCCTTTTTTTTCCAAGCTTGTAGCTCGCTAGTGCCATGCACTATTGCAAGTTTTAAAAATGCATGCTAGGCCTGCTAGAGTGGAGGTTACTGCCACTATTTCTGAGCCACAATGTAGTGTGTTCATTAATTTATTGCGTATTTATGGACCTATGGGAATGTGCGACATGATATTACACCTAGTTTATAATTGCAGTATAAATTCATATCACCTTCTTCAAAGACTTGGATCAGACTCTTGGGAGAGTTGGGACCCCTGACTGAAAAAAACACAGCAGTAAGTAATTTCTCCACCGATCTCTTGCAGGAACAGATTTTTTGTTTTGTCGTTCCCAATCTGCAGTTTGATTGTGTCGAAGTACTGCCTTTATCACTGATGGCTTCCTTTATTGGACATCTTCTTGTCCACCCCCCTTTTGTTCTGATCCTTAGTCAAGTCCAGCGCTCTGTGTCAGATTTCAGAGACACAGAGATCATTGGAAAAATTGGCCTGTTATTTTGGTTTGTATTAGTAACCAAGTCATGCATTCTTATGACTTGGCAGATGCCTCAGGCTCTATCAGCCTAGTCACATCTAATATGTGACTTAGAAAGCGAGGAATAGCAAGGAAAAGGCAGAAAAAAAATCACCTTAAATTCATGGCACAAGACTTTAACAAAATGGGGGGCCCTTTTTACAGGTATCCTCAAAGGCGCTGACCTAGGCACTATCACTGCTAAGAAGGTGCGACAGCAGCTTGAAGAGAAGCTAAAGACAGATTTGCTAGACAGGTACTGTGTCAGTAGCTCTTGTGTCATTTAAGAATTCACTACCACTTTTTGGTAGTAGAGATGTTACTGGATTTAGCAAGGGATTTTTTTCATCTATTAATTATCCATGTGTGATGCATATGTTTATGTGAATAAAACTATGAATCAATTCTTTGCAACCAAATATTAAATGAGTACGGCGCACTTACATTCTCTTACATTAGTACATTGTTATTCTTGCTGACATGTTGATAAGTCTGCTATATTGTGACCTGTTGTGGACTTAGGAAAAAGGAAGTAGACGACTTAGTCATGGCTTACCTTGATGAGAAGCAAGATGGGAAGGAGCTGAGCGAGGACAACGAGGAGGAGGAGGAGGATGAGGACGAGGAGGACGAGGAAGATGACAAGCCCAAGAAGACCACTAAGAGAACGGCAGCAGCCAAGAAGGGCAGCAGTGAGGAGAGTGAAGACGAGTCCGAGGGGAAGGGGAGCGATGAGGACTACAACCCATCTGCCAAAAAGGCCAAAGGCGGCGCAGGAGGAAAGAAGGGAGCTGGCGTTGCAGGTGGTGGCGGGAGGAAGAAGAGGGGCAGTGAGAGCGACGACTCAGATGAAGACTGGAATAAGAGCCGGAGGACTGGCGGCGGTGCGGGTGGTGGCGGCGGCGGAGGAGGAGGTGGCGCTGCTCCTCCTAAGAAGCCACCGGCGGTGAGTTTGTTGGAATTGATGACTGTGCACGCCAATATTATATTGGATTTATTCATGTGAAGTTTACATGTGACATGCATTGTGAAGAATCTAGACATTGTCTTCTTGTTTTATTGTGTACAGCAGGCCGGCGGTGGCGCTCCAGGCGGCAAGCGTGAGACTGGCTACACTCGCACCTGCAAGCTGAGTCCTGAGCTGGCAGATGTAGTGGGCACAGAGTACATGGCCCGCCATGAGGTTGTCAAGAAGGTCTGGAGCATCATCAAGGAGAGGAATCTTTATGTAAGTTTCCTTGCTAGCAAATCTTGCCAAAAAAGTGCACCAAGGTTCACATACATTATTTTCCTCCTGCAGGATCCCAAGAACAAGCAGTTTGCTATCTGCGACGACCAGCTCCTGAAGGTCTTTGGTAAGTGCCACTTTAATGTGCTCCATTTGTTAGGGAAAACATAAATTTCTTTAAAATGGCCTTGTTATGCAGAAATCTTTCTCAATATTCATGAAATAATTCTAATAACCTTGTAATTATTAATCACAGTACTTAATGAACAGACTGTCTCAGTGAAGGAAACCTTGTGTAATTTATAGCAATTTTATGGGATGATAGTCAATTGAGACAAACTTTTCAAGTAGTGTATTTCTTATTAGCTGATTAGAATTTGTTAAAATCTGAATTTAGAATTGTATGACTATAAAGTGCTGTGATGATTTAAACATGACCTTTTTGGCTTGATGCAGGTGTGAAGAGATTCCGCACCTTTGGGATGATGAAGTATCTGAAGAATCACTTCGTTGATTAATCAGCGTCTACAAACATGACAATTCGGGATTGTAGTCAGTCTGATGCGTCCAGTTTTACTGTACTGAAACACACCTCCCATAAAAATACAAAAAAAGAGAAATGAAAACCAACAAAAAAAATTCAGTGGTAAATAGATTGGCCTCCAGAGAGTCCATATCATGGAGAATTGTGAAGGTCTTGGGACTTCAATCTGGGAAGATTTCAAAAATAACAATTGTAATATTAATAATCTGCTGTGTGGAGAAAGTTCCGTTTTCTCAGTTCAAGTGACTGCAGTAATCGACGTGCATTGTCTATGCCTGTGTATCTTTCTTTTTGTTGGTAGGCGTAAATTGGATGCTGATTCACTTCATTATTAACATTAGAAGTACCTTTTTGCGTGGAGAGGGAAAGCATATTAGGAGAAAATGCGGTAATTGTGGTAGAATGTTTTAAGTGCAGTTTCGATGCTTTCCTCGCTAGCATAAAAAATGAAAAAAAAAAGAGTATTTAAAAAATAAGCTCCACTGACTGCTATTTAGTGCGTGGATGGATCCAAAGCAGTTGTAGTGACCTCCCTTTTTTTTACGATTTGTGTTTTAATTTCTATTTGACATGTAGCAGGCCTATTGTTTCATCTTTCTGCCTGAATCGACTTATTCCATTTTGTAGTCTTGACTTTTCCTTCTTAGGTTGATTTATGTGAAATCGCATCCCCATTTTTCATTGAGTTTTCTTTTATTGTCACTGCCCACATGTCCCAAACCAGGACTGAAGGAAAAAAAAAATACATAATTAAATAAATAAAAAAAATTGGTAGGCTCGTTCATTCACTGTGACCACGTTTTTCTCATCTCGAAGTACAGCTTCATTCCTGTGGTAGGACTTGCTCTCATGAAGGTACAAAGGATCTATTTGTCACGTTAGTTGTGTAACTACTATTACCAGTAGATGCTGATTCTTCCAAAGTGTGTGTTTTTTATTTCGTCGGTAAGATGAAAGACTGGCATTTTTGTGAGTTATTTTCATGATAATTACAGCACCATACATTTTATCACCATCAGAATAATAAAATAAAAAAACCAATTACTTACCACTCTTATGCTGTCATTAATTCGTGACAAGGAGAGATAATCAATATTAAACGAAATACGAAAAAAAGAGAAGGGCTTGGTCCCTCCACACTATATTATTGTAGCTGTGAACCTTTTCCCCCTCCCATCCTCACCCGATTGAAGTTTCTTAATTTCTCAATATCATCTGACGGCTGATTTTGAGTTAGCTGGTGTGATTTATTTTCTGCGCAGGTGGCATGTTTGTAGATGGATTCCACCTGCAAGTGTTTCTTCTTGAATACGCTGCTTTTAATTTTGGTTTTATTATAGCTACTCCAGCCCAAATGCCTGAATATCATTTTCAAAAAACTTTTGCATGCCTTTTTTCCCCCCCCCCCCCAATAGTTTTGGGAGCAGGCATGCACATCAAGGTTTTCCCTCCCTTGGCTAGTTATGCTCAATATTTTGTGAGAAGTTGTGAGACGGGATTATCCTGTCGAGTTTCAGCAGTACTGGATCGCTCCTTATTTTTGCCTTTAAATGATCTCAGCGCAACATATGTTTCTAAGTGTGGTGGTGTTAAAAAGAAAATCATGTAGCCTCATTCTGTCAAGTGTGTTGGAATTGGTAAAAGATCAAGGCAAACAACCCCCCCAACAATGAAAGAAATCCTAACAATAATTCCTTGATCTTGCACCGATCATGTCCAAATGTAGTGTTCAATGAAATTTATAATTTTTCTTTTTTCTCTCTTCCAACTTCCGTTGATTTGTCAAACTGGAAGGAGCAAGGTTGAGATAGACCTTGCGAAAAATGAGTTGCCAACTTTTAAATAATATTGTAACTTGGGCTGGGCAGGACGTGAAATTTGGATACGTGAGCAGTGTGAGTGTTTCGTGAGAATGTGAATTTAGTCTTGGTAGGGCATCATTTGAAGAGTTTTTATTTTGGTATTTTTGGTGACCCGCAATGGGATGTGAGACGAAAAAAAAAAAAAGAAGAAGAGATAATGGTGGGCATGACATTTTAAACTTCGTGACTTGGAATTTGGCTTCGTTTATTAAAAAATTTCAGTTTGACAGGGCTGGGGGATTGTGGGGAAAATAATTTGGCAGGAATTATTATCAGGTTGTGAAACGATACTTTGCAAGTTCTTCCCAGTGCCTTTTAGTTTTTTTTTTGCAAAGCAGATTTGTTTCTTATTATTTATTTAAATACTTTTTTTTTTTTAAAACTACGAAGAGTACAACTGCATCGCAGAAATGCACAGGTTGAGAGCAAATTTTTTGACGGTTGCATTATTGACGTTGAAATTATTTTTTTTTGTGATAGTTTGTGGCTACTACTGATTGTGAAAGGACAAAATGCACTAGAGAGCAGCAACCACTTGCATGGGACAAATCTATTTAAAACTGGGTACTTGATTGCTTAATTCAATGCAAACCGCCCTCCTTGCATTATTAACCAGAGAGAGAGAGAGTGAATTTTAAGAAGAAGAAAAAACCGATGTGTGGATTATTACGATTTTTAAAGGCTGTACAATTTTTGCCTTTTCCTCTCCCAGCAGCCACACCAATCCCGATCCCTCACATTGTAGGTGTGTATAGCATCTTAAGTCTCATTGTGAAAAAGGTGTACCTTTGACTGTTGGCGTAGTCACTCCCAGCATTGATCCTTTCTCTGTTTTTGTTGATTCAGTTTGGATTTTTTTTCGGGTACAAATTTCTCAAGGCAGGCTTTGCATTGATCCCAGGAACAAGAAATAAAAAGCAGCGCGCGACTTGGGGATTGGTACATTTCCGTGTAACAGTTTGTTACTGAAATGCGGACAGAAAGCTTGGGAGCAAAATCTGGCGATGGTCAAAATGAATCGAGTAAGTTGCGGCACGGAAATTCACGAATCCCCAAGCTGCACCCTGTACATAATAAACATTCACACCCGAAAAGGAGATAAAAAAGTAAACAAAAACCTTGACTTACAAGTTAGTCCAGTGTATGTTAAGCGCATAAACTCAAAGTAGAATTTGCAGTAGGTTGTAATGAAGTAGGCTAGTTTTCGAATTATTAATAACATCTAATGTTTTTTGCAGTTGAAATGGCCGACCTGTAGTTTGTATGATAACTCGAAATAACTCTTGTGAATCATCGCTGGTATTTTTTAGAATTTTTCAGAAAAAAAAAATAATGGGAAACTCAAGAGTGAAACAGACAATTGTGTATTTTATTGCAACAGCAGCAAAGTACATGAAAAAAGGGAAGAACCGATTTGTATTACTTTCTTTGTTGTATGGATGTTGGATACAAATAAAACACCACCAGAAGTCGCTTTAACTTGCAAAAAAAAAAAAAACTACTGCTTATTGGAATAAAACCGTAACGTTTGCTTTGGTACAGTTAGCGAAAGTTGCGTGGTTTTGGTGGCTACAATAGTACATGTGTGGAGGGATGTAAAGACGTAGCAGTTATTAACTGTGCTACAGCCGAAAAATTATTTGCACGAATAAATTAACACTTATTAGCAACGGGCAAAGTAAAGTAAATCTGACTTTTATTTTGCAGGCAGAAAGCGTACAACTTCGATAAAAATTTGGGTGTTACTGAACTGCAAGTGTTATTGCGGGGGAACATCTTCCTCGTCGATAGCTGGAGTGAGATCCACGATGTGCGGGGGCCTCCTGCTTGCTTTCCCTCGCAATCCGAAGACGAAGGTGCTGGGCTTGGGAACGTTAGTATAAGTGCTCTGCGACGACTGTGTTCCAGTGGAACGGATGTTCCTCGTTTGGCAGGAACTGTCACGCCGGATGTGGCTTTGGTCGGTCTGCATCGAAGTAGTCTTGCAACCTCGGAGGTTGGCCTGGAAAAATTTAATTATACTTTTTAAATATTTGTACGGACCGTTAGTGAAGAAGCATACCAGCTGCAGGGCTCGTCTCCTCAACTCCCACATGTTCCACGTGTAGGTAGGATTCTTTTCCTTCACTACCGGATGCAAGATCGTCTGCACGCCAGTGTCAGCTTTCATGGTAGAGTGCTCTTTGTACAAACGCGTCGACCTGGAAAAGCAAGATATGTTTTGGCCCAAATTGTTCGACTGCCATGTAGCTCACCCCCATCCTTCGTCGACTGTGAAGACCTGGTCGTCAAGTCCAAGCAGGTGGAAGAGTGCTGGGTGTCTCCGTGCGCTTTCAAGCACCTCACTTATGTACTTCTGCGGATCACATCCGAATTCTTCTGCACCTTTCAGACAGCTGAAGAGGTAGTGCTTGCCCTTCCACGTCTGGATTCCTAACTCGGAACTAGTCATCATCACCACGCCATCGCCTGTGGCAGCCGCCCATGGGCAGTAACTGGCGCACTGCAACAGGTAATGTCAATTGTGTCGGTTCAAGGAAACAGGCATCTGCATATCAACATACCTCAAAGTGCAGCTTGTCGAGGTTCCTGATGCCGTCGGGGTATTTGACCTCGCACTTGAACCCTTCCTTATTAATTTTGTCCAGAGCCTCTTCAGCCAGTCTCTCTGTGTCTGTCTTCAGAACTGTGCTACTACTCCCCAGCAGATTCTTGGCCAACTGACTCGGCTCGCTCAGGACGTCCACGTATGCATACAGCACGTCCATAATGCTTCTCACGTGGGTCACATACACCGACATGTCCTGGAACCCCTTCCAGGTCTCTGCCAAGTCGATGAACTGGGGCTGAAAGTATTGGCGCAGCATTGTCAGAAATCACTCGCAGCAAATTGTACGCAGCAGTCATTTGAAGTAACAGGCACTTACATAAACTTGCACGGTTGGCACGACCCTCCTTGAGTGCACAGTCTTCTCCAGTCTGGCCAGCCTCCTTTCCATGCGGTCATAGATGGCCCTCAGGTACTCCGTCCAAGCTTTCATATCCTTCGCAAGCATCGAAAAATAGACCAGCAGCTGCCTAGCCATAGCCAGACCATCTCGGATGTGCCCTACTGCTTTCCATCGAGAGTCACCGTCTGGGAGCTTCTCCTCCCCCAACAGTAGAGTCACCATTACCTAGGAAGATGTTAAATTCACCAATTAATTGACTATCTCGGACAATACTGTGCATATACCTCCGTGAACTTGTCTGCAGTTGCCAACACACTTTCGATGGATCTCTCCATGCTTCGGTTTGAAGCCTCCAGCGCTGTGGTCATCATATTGGGTATGTCTGGAATCCCAGCGCCCTTTCCAATTGCACCTGATTTGCCTCGGTGATGATTGAATAGTCGGATTCCGGCCGCTATGTGGGACAACTCTTTGACCTGGGCTTCCTTATCCTGGCGTGTCAGCGCTATGAAATGGCCCAACTCGGACGGAGGGAAGATGGAATGCAGGGCAGCTGTGGTCTCTCGAACCACCTGGGCATTGGTGGGGCTTCCCAGTCCGGAGTGTGCCACCACAAGTAGAACCAATTTCTGGTACAGGAGTTCAAGCTCAAGCCGAGTCCTTGCCTTTGAAAAGATCACCTCCTCCATGATAGGTGATATCCGTGAACGGAAGGCCAGGTTATGCTCCTTTATCAGCTCCTCTGGAAATATGCCGTGCCAATAATGAACAACCACAACCTGTGGTACAGTGTGTAAATGTCACCTTTTGAGCTGTGGTGTGTTGCAAAGTAGAACTGCATCTTCAGGGTCTCGATGGCAACGGACGTGCTCTTCAGAATCAGCTTGGAGGATTCCCCTATGAGCCTGTCCACTTCAGTCGAACACATCAACTTTGAGGAGTCGAAGTTGTGGGCAGGATTCCGGATTATTACCTTCACCTGAAAATAAATTGCACTCGCAACATGAAAACTGTAGGTTATTCGCATAACAGAAATACAGTTCCAGTTCTCCAAGAGCAAACTGCTTGTTGCATGTGCTTATAGGGCATGCCGTAGACAGATTCCACTCTATATCATAGTGAGTCAATGTCATTTAGTACAACATGTACATTTGCTGAATAATAGATTGCTTGTTGCTTACAATGAAAGCAGCGACCGGTTCAGGTATGGACGACCCGGACTGCGCACATTGCTCTGTGATGTCCCTTATGATGTGCCGCAATATAATTTCTCCCGGGGCAACCGTCAACTTGGGGCAGGAGTGGCTGGACCCCAACATCATGATCTCAGGTATAATAATGCAGAGAGAAAAATCAGTTGAGGGGAAGCGCTGTAAACAAACCAGCCGGTTTATTGAGCTGCCCACCGTTGCTATGGTAAAGAGTAAATGGTACTGTTTATTGAATCAACTTGTACGGTTCATTTGCTACGGTTACCGGTACCGGTCTTCATTCGCTACCGGTATGTGTTGCTTGTTCATTTGCTGTTTGACCAGGTGTTGAACTGTACGCATGCCATTTATTTATTTTTAAATTGGCGCCATTAGCACCGTGCTCTGATTGGTCAGTTTGGATCATGTGACCAATATTCTGTAGAATGTTCAACTACAATAATTCCACATACGCCGCTAGATGTCAGCCCCCATCATTTTAATGTTGGCATCCTCCGCCGCCAGATGCCCTTTGCATCTCCTTCGTTTCTTGTCAAGTAGTTCGGTGCACAGTGACGTCACGGCAGACCGAAGCGACACTGTGCGGCACTTGCACTTTTTATAATTATTCCATACACCTTTTTTTTTTTTTCTTTCGAACGTTTTTCCACCCGTGCCCACCCCCCAGCACGGAATCCCGTCAGTGTCTGTTTGGTGTTCGGGAGGACTGGTCTGGGCTGCTGCGGGTGTGGGTGCGCGGCACACTGTGGTGGGGGCATACCCAGGGTAGAGAGAGAGAGAGAAAAAGGGAAGGAACGAAAAAGGAAGAGAGGCAGCCATGGAGAGGCTGCTGCTGGTTCGATGGTGCTGGAGGCTGCTCCTCTTCCTGGTCCTGGCTCTCATGCACCACACCTCGTGCAGGGCAGCAGCCTCCAAGTTCGACAGGAAAGGTAATGCTGGTCTAACATCTCATCAACACAGAGATGATAAGAACAATGAAAGGGTATGCACCATGGAACATTCCGCACTGTTCGCTCAATAGTCAGGTCACACTGTCGACATGTGGCAATGCTACCTGAAAATGGGGCATAAAATAATGTACATTGCAGTACCGGCAATCCGTCTAATCAACTTCGCAGTAACAAGCGTTTTCATAATCAGTCAAAATTACAGGCACTGCACACTTTTAATGTAATTATGTGGGATTGTCTTCAGCCTAATGAGACTGTAAGTTGCGTTTCGAAAAAGGTGCAGGTTACATGTCTAATGGCTGGTTTCACTGAGCAGGTCGGGTTTCTCGTTTCACCAAACTTAGAACCACGGTTAATCTGTCAGCCATTGTTGACGACAGCCACAAGTAAGGATTTGCTGAAAATAAACTGGAGGTATAATATATGTGATAGAACCAGATTTCTTTAAGAAAATCCCGACATATTTGTATGGATTTTCCGAAGTAAACCTGGTTTTATCGTATACCGAGCGCAGTGAAACCGGCTCTAGACATGTAACCTGTTTGTGAAGTAATACAGGTGCTTTCAAAATCAACTCATTAGGTCCAAGACAATGCCTTGAACTAATATAAAACCAGCATAATGGTGTTGGATTGCAGTGTAACTCATTTATGTTGGTAATATTGTAAGGGCAACCAACAGGAAACATTATGGTCAAATGCACCTGCCGGTTTGGGCCAAATGTGCTACTGAAATCTGTATGGCAGCGTACATGAATTTGTCATTGCGTTGTAGACATGTCTGTCATGCCGTTGCATTATTATGGGCTATTGCTAGAACATCGATACTATAGAATCGTGACCTCGTGCAATAAAATGTGGACAATATTTGGAAGCAGCAAGGACATCAACAGTGTTGTTTGTTATTGTTAATACAATGCATTATTACTAATATATGCTTTTGTGCGGTAGATTGATTACGGCACACTCCATACAGCTTGCAGAGCATTATGCAATGAACATAAGCCATGTTGGCCAGTCCAGCATACATTTCCAGTTGAGAGTGAATCATGGCGAGTGCAGGTGCCATTGATGCATACGACATACTTTCTGCCTGGATGACTTTATGGAACAGGTCAAAACAAGCTCAGCTCATGTCAGGCGTGCTATGACATCCAAATTTCCATAAGTGATACATGCTCCCAAGGGCACGGTTATGATGATGGCAATTGAATTAATTCCGTTCCCTGCCAATACTTCCCCCTCCAAGGTAATGGAGACTGATTCACATTTTAGCAAACGGTGAAGGACTACGAATATAATTGCAATTTGCAGGATCGAAACTGCTGGGTTTTGTAATAAATCCGTTTGTTATGCCCGGATTCGTTGTGCACAATAACAAAACAACAAATTTAGCGTGATGGCGCATCATTTTCATTTATTATCCGCCAACATCCGGGCCATGGGTGTAATGGACGATAATTTAACAGAGGGATTAATTAATCAATTAGTAGCTTCATAGCGCACAGAAATGCTGTCAACACTCATTTCGGTCGCACTCTAATGATGATGGAGAGCCTATTGCTTCACCTGCCAATATTTCATTCCTGCTTGGTCACTGGTCTTCTTCAGATAATGTGCCCCTTTGCATTGTGTCTGGTAAGGGGTTGCAGCAGGGTCAGCAGGAAACACATGTTTGCCCCCTGATGACCTTCAGTGTTGGATGAGACTCGCTAACGGATTCCAAGGCTCAGCGAGCATTGGCTCTCTCTGTACAGGTCTGGCATCTATAGGAGACACTGATTATATGTCGAAAGGACATTTCTCATGAAATGCTGGTGTCCCCACAACCTCGTTGGGGGTGCCGAAATTTTAATGTCCCCACAGTACAGTGCGGATTAAAACTCGGAATTAGTAGCCCAAAGCGCAGAGGCTGCCAGTTTCCTAAACAGAAAGTAATTTCAGCCACATTGAACTAAATTAATCTACTTATACTGTGTGCCCAATCACAAGCTGAACATTTCTCTCCATATTTTGAAGTCCTTCCAATCCTTACGTATAGAGTGACGTGAAAATTGTCATTGTTCTACCTGAGCCGATCGGTGCGTAAGTCCAAACCGGCATATTTATCAATTCGGAAAATCGGTTTTTGCGACCCGGAAGAACTAATTGATTCAATCGATTCAAACCAGCCCACCTGCCACTCAAATGATTTACTTAATTGTTAGCACCCTCCCCCCAACCCCAAACGACCTAACCCATCCCTATGTGAAACATGTATAGTGCAAACGCATCTCATTTTCTGGAAGCGATCATCATTTCAGGAGACTAATACTCCCCAGGAGGCACATTAATTATCAGTAGTTTGTTAACGATATAAATTGGGAGGGACCCTTTTCGCAAAATTCGCGCCCGGACTCAGTTCGCCTCTAAAATATGGAAAACGACATTAGCATACACCCTGCCGTCTCATCCTTTCCATTTGCCCAACCCACCTGCTCACTCTCTCTCTCCGGAGTGAACAAAAGAGGAGTGTATAATATTGCAGACAATGAGTAATGGAGCAGGACTTGCCATGACACGAACTATGTCACTACTTTTTTTTTTCTTTCTTCAAAAAGTGGAATCGATTTGGGGGGGTGTTATTAATTCGCGACAAGTTTGTAATGAGAAGGAAGGAAAGAGGAGAGCCTCCGGAGGGCATCGATTTTGATATCTGCTTTCCTTTTTCACGCCCATAAAGTGCCCTTTTCATTGAAACAGGATGCGCTGTGTCTCGGCGCAGGAAATATCAAATTTTTAATCCATGCCAAAGCATCGCTCTTTTATTTATTCTCTGCATGGGTGGCCTTGCCTCCTTTTTTTTTTTTTTTTTTGACTGGTCAGGACCATGCAAATTTGCCACCAGCTTGGTATGTAACATTGTTGATTTTACAACTTTTTGCACTACAGTAACTGTGGCCGGTTGCTGACGTTTGGAGAAATGCGAATATGAATTAGCGTCAGCTGCTATAATGGTCTGGGGTTGTTTCGTGCTCAATGATTCATCGTTTGATTAACCTCACCAGGTGGAAAGCCCGGCCAAGGTTGCTGCACTTCCGCCATGTTACGCACCACTTCCGATGTTGCCTGTATTCGATGAGTAGGCGTCTGACTAAAAACAAAAAAAAAGAGAGAAGAGAGCTAGGTATGAATCATGGTCATTGGCAGTTGGTCACCGCCGGATGTCGGACATGGCCACTCGACTGAACCTGCGGGTTTGCATGCGGCTGACTATTGTTCAAACGAGGTCCCGACCAGTCTGTCAATCGGGTTGTGGACGGGCACATCAATCCTCATTTCAGCTCCATGTCTCGCCATCAGCATACAACCGTTTATGCTGTAGCATACGATTTCAAATGTAGGACACTCCGCCAAATGTGCTACTTATATACCTTATAATGTTAGCAATTGCCTAGTCGAAAATTATTGGACAGAGCACTCAGAAGCTGCGTCTGAATTTTTCTCTTTTTAGATAAAGCGGAGAAATTCTTCATTGGCAGATTGCGTGCATTCTTTCCCTATGCTGCAGTTATTGTGCTTTCTCTGTGTGAGTCACACTGCGCCATGCTCTTTTCTTTCCTCACAATCTGTGATTCGTGCCCGGATTGTTCCAGTTCGCGCCGACACTTTCACGTTACCGACAGCTTATGTTTATTAAACCCATAAATCATGATGATGGATATCGACTGCCAATTGTCACTCGAATGTTGATTACCAATAATCGCTGTTAACGCGCAGATGGCTCAGCTTTGAAGAGTGGGAGGGGGGGAGGAGAAAAAATACTATAAATAACTGCTTCCTGTCTCGTATGAGAAGACGCGACTATAATCCGAGAATGAAAACAAACAGCCTGCGACGCAGCTGACAAACGCATTATCTGGACCTTGAGTATCGGACCCTGGAGGTCAATCAAGTGACGTAGGTAAATCGGAGATGCTATGCACACACATTCACGTATACATTTGGTGTGTATCCAGCCACGATCTGTTGTGAGTGAGAGTGTACGTGAGTCGAGTGTGTGATGAGTCATGTGACACACCAAGCCAGGGTGTGGGACGTCCTTCAGCAGACCCCGCCTGTGCGATGCTTGGCAACATGTGAGAGACATAAGGGTTCAGCATGCGAGTCGTGACGCCATGCGAAGCCTCCTTGGGCACGCCGGAAGTTGTATATGGTCGCGAGGCAAAAGGTCAATCACTTGATCCGGCACGAAAAGGCCAAGAATCTCCTTGCACACTTGTCTTGATTACTTTCTCCGCGGGGTTCGGGTTGTATGGCACTGAACCATTTTCTGATTAGGCTTATCTTCTCTTAGTGCATTAATAGGCATTTTGTACCAGTGTCCATATTCGGCGAAAGTTTATTCAGTCTGAACACTAATGTGGACTGCCAGTTTGCACCAGGCTGGAAATTTATCTGCAAGCGAATTTTTGACTCCAATTCTTGATGATGGGACAAGTGTTCTATATTGTAATTGTAATTTATATTTGAACCATCCTTTCATTCAATACTGTCTGGAATAATAATGATTTCTCTCTCCATCTTTGAAAAGTTGGGATGATTTGACCTCCTTTTTTTTGAGTGCGAGACGGACGGACTGTAAGAGATAAATAATGCAAGACCCGCGAGAGTCATAAAATAAATGGGTGAGGAACTTGATAGGTTTTAGTAGAAAGGGGATATAAGCCTAATGGGCGGGAAGGGCTCTTCTCTTGGTACCTCCTCCCTCCCCTCCCCTCCCTATTCCCGCCCCCCTCTTTTTTCGCGAAGGGCTAAAGAGCACGGAGTGTGCAGAAAAGGATCTCGCCAAGGATTCGCATAATGAGCTTCTCCTTCTCGGTGTCTGCTGGAATTCAAGCCCACGACTCGTCTCCGTTCAGTTTTTCCCCCTCCCTCCCTCCCTCTTTCTTTCAATTAAATGAGCGGTGTAGTGCAATTACGAAACTATTAGGGTATTGTCAGGGGCAAAAGTTGACAGCGCACTGACAGTTACAATTTTCTTGAAGCAGCCAAATTACATGGAACTAGGCTGGAACGTCAGTGAACTACTCTCTAAATTATTTCCAGCCAGTTTTCTCTCCTTCCATTTCAAATGGTATGCTGGTTGGGCGAAATGTTCATGTAACATGTCTGTCGATCGTATCAAATTGACGGATTTAAAAAAAAAACTCATTGCGCGCATTCTTAAAAAAAATTGAGTATTTTTTTCGCTCGGTTTGAATTATTTTCACTCTTTCTTCCGCTCGATTTAAGTGAAAAATCACTCGATCACTTGAGTAATTTTCACTCAAAAGGAGTAACCATTTCACTCACTCAAAGAGTAGTCTCTCACTTATTTTCACTCTTCTTTCGAGTAATATTCAACTCGATTTAAGTTAGAGTTAATTTTTGCCGAGGGAAATTCACTTTAAAGGAGAATTTTGCGAAATTGCTAATTTTTTTGAGTGGAATTTTTATTGGAATTTTTTAGAGAGATGTGTCAGTTTGGAGAATTTTCATTCACAAGTATATATAGTGGATGCTATTTTTAGTGCAGTAAGTGTATAGGAAAATGATGCAAATACCACTTCAATTGAGCAGAAAACCTCCCATCGTAATCTAGAGTGCATGTTGGAAACAATTACTGGATATTATTAGGAAGGGAGTGATGTTCGTGCTATGCAGTAAAGTGTCAGGAAATAAAAAAAGAAGAGAGGAGCAGCGCAACTGAATGGCAAAACCCCCCGGTAATGACCTCTGCGACTCGCAAAATGAAATTAGCGAGTGAACGAAGCCCATTTCCAGGCTCGAACCCCGCTAGTGGCTAATGGGTTAGGTGGCGGAGCAGTGACACCATTGCAGTTAGCCCAGTGATTCTAATCGACCATTTGATTGCTCGGGAGGTGAAGTTACCTACGAAAAAAAAAAGAGAAAAAAAGTGGTAAGGGTGTGTGTGTGTGTTTTTGCAATGACGAATGCGAGCTTGACAAGCTGATTAGGGATTTCGGGCAGCCTCCGATCCAATTACCGAATTGCACAAAACTTTAATAAGGTCCGTGACAAAGAGCTTTTCGTGTACAGTTTTCCAAGCGTATGTGGAAGAGTTTAGCCGCTAAGACTAATTGACGTGTTCGTTATTAGTTTTTTTTTGCGACGTGCACTTTTTTTTTGCGGATTGCGCTGTTTAGGCAGGTGATTTATCCGAGAGCTCGGGAAATGGGACCAAGTTGCACTCGGCTAAAAATGGGCGATTGCATTGTGCAGCAAAACGTGGCTGATCCGGGGGAAAAAGCGTGTCATTTTGAGCGAAAATATATAGGCATGGAAAATCCGCGACGTTGGGGGGTGTGGGTCTCCCGGGCCAATAGTCCTTGATGAGTTTGGGAGGTAGGTTTCCACTGGGGGCCTGTCTATTTTCTCCATCAAGCAATTGACACGGGCTCCCCAAATAGGGACCCTTCACAGTTTCAAGCCCCCGAGAACCTAACAAAACCCTGCATCGTGCTTTATGCGTCAGATCGATACTCTCCATGGGCTAGCATGCAGACTCGAGGGCTACAAGGGGGACATTTCACTGTCTACTTTTTTGCGAAAAAAATATACATTAGGATATAGGTAGGTACATGTGAAAGAGCTGTATATGTATATGAGCATCGAAAAGTTATTATGACAGGTACTTTTCTGTTTCAGCTGCACTATTACAGTGCCTGATATTAATAATTAATTTTTTGCGAAAAAAACTACCTACAGTATAGACTAGTAGGGCCCGGATATACAGACAAACTTTCTGATTTATATTACAGAGATGTATAGATATCAGAAATAGAAGCGGTCATGCAAATTTGCTTTGGATTCAAGTACATTTTTTGGAGAGTTTCTAATGCGAATTAGTGTGTAATATTCATTAATAATGCCTGCATTGCGAAATAAAACGCATAGGCCTAGGCGTAGGAGAAAAAGAAGTGCGCTCGTCAATTTGCATGGAGAAAAAAAACCGTTAAACGAGTAACTTTTTGTGTGTTTCTTTCGGCTATGGTTTCACCTACAAAATGTCTGTAATATTCCACGCCAGTCATATAAAAGAGATGCAATTAGTCTCATTGTTCGGAAAGAGAAAAGAAGCATATTTTTGGTGCGCTCTACTGACTTCAATCCCACGAAAGTTCTTGGTATTTTTTTTTCTTCTCTTTTTTCCGAGGGAAGTAATTGGGTCCCTGTTTACTTTGGGTCGGTGCTGCTGCTGCAGCCGCTTTTGCTGCAGGAAGTCATGAGATTGGTGAAAACTTTTAATGGGGGACGAGTAAGAGGATTTACTTTCGGATATATAGTGTAGGCGAAGGCAACAAAAGTCTCTCAGGGTTAAACGGAAATAAATTAGCATATAAAGCGTTATGAATATATCATGCGTTTGTGGCATTTACTGTGTGTGACCTCGCAGAATTGTGTACATTGGGTACGTTAATTGGCTCTAGTGCGTTCAGTTGTTATTATTATTAGTTTAATACGTAATTGGTTGTTTGATAATAAACTGGGTCAATATCGCAGTAAGGTTAGGTCACATAATGAGTTTTTTTTTTCTCCTTCTCTCCCGGTCTGATGCTTAACCTCGGAAGATTACCGGCGATTCATCAACGTCATTAATTAATGAAGCCCGGAGTAATGCTTGCCATATTGCTCCCCATTTTGGTTCCTTACGGTTTCCTTTCATTAGCAGCTCGCGCCGTAATATGGATGCTGAAGCAGCTTACTGGCTTATTGAGTTAGGAAGGCCATTGTTTACACTCGGGGCTAGCACTTTTCGTGGCCGCGTTTGAGGCCAGGACGGTTTTGAAACATGGGTCAAGTTGACCGGACTAATGGTGATTATACCGGTGTAAATTGTGTGCAGCCTGTACTTTTTCAACACCCGGTTGTTATCTCAAGTAGCCGACAGTTTTAATTCAGTCTAGACGCGTGTGGCTGCTGCGAGGACTTTTTTTTTTCTGCCCCATCCAATTTTTTTATGGTCTGACTCGACATATCTTGAGACCAACTTCTGGTGAAACAGTGACGTCACCCTGTAAGGTCGAAGCAGTTGAACTTGGTGCGTGCAGGAGTGCCTTAATTATTGCTGATGAAGCCCGGAGGAATGCAAATCCGGAAGCGGCTGGGGAGTATTACATGGGCCGGAAAGTGAATCACGTATACTATTTCGACAATCATTCCGAACTGGAGAAGGCCCCACATTTAATTAATTAACTGTGGTTTGAACGTGCGTATGTTCCCCAGCCAGAGGATGAGGACACGCATTTGTTATCTAGCCCACAGCCCATGTGGGGCCGTCCGACTGGCCCTATCTGTTTTGGGGGGTTTTCTTGTCTCCTGGGTTTTTTTTACTGTACGCTAGACTTCCAAGGATTTAATACGGATATATTGCCACTGCGTACAGGCATTGTGTCACACACTTCAGATCCTTTCCCTGCTATTGTGTGGTTAATTATGCTAAAAAAGAATACCCATCGTGCTCTAATGACTTTCCTGTGGTAAACTCTCATTATGTTAAATTTGTTGTGTGATGAGGCTATTTTCAAAGCGTTTATGTGCGCTGAAAGTGGGAAACAGTTTTCACTAGGTTGAAGTTTTCCGGGGTTTTGGCTGCATCTTTCAGTATAGGGTCAGTAACTGCTCAGTTAGGTAAAAATAATATTTGCAGCAATAAAAAGGGTTGAACATCTGAAATAGCACGCTACTAGAGTGCATATTTATTATTAATTTGTGAAAGGGCTAAGACTCGTGCTACTATTAGTACAATATTCACAGTGCATGATGCCCTACTTACTAAATTTACGCATTTTTTCCCCCCTGCCCATTTTTAGCCGGTTATGAGCTAATGCCATTTAAATGCAAACTTTAAACTGCGAGTTGAAAATGCTGGAGAGACCTGACCTTAGGAGCGAAAGTGAAGCCGGAGTTATTTGAATTAATTGTACGTGCATAAGAGGATTTCAATTAGGAATTCTCTAGGAATGCAGATACTATTAAGAGGATTTGTGGATTTCAATTAATTTAAGGCAGATTACAAGTGACTGATACCCAGGGTGTTAAGCCGAACTCAATGATGAAACAGGATTTGAGGGATTCAGGGGCGATTTGCTTCAAAATGTGCAGCCTGCTTTGCGGTTGGAGATGATTATTACCCCGCGAGACAGCAATATGACCTACCTATACCTGCAGCGCAATTAAACCCCGGGCCGCTTAAATTAATGCGTTGAAGTCGGTGCACGCTACACTTGAGTAATGTCGAGTGTGAACCCCCCGACTCGCGGCCTGTATCGTGACTGCTTAATCCCAAATAAGCGTCGTCACGAACATGACAAAATAATGGTCATCAGGGAATGTTGTTTGTTGGCCGAACGCATCCTGGAGGTGGTTGTGGTGGTGTACCATTGCTTCCTGAAGTCAGGCATAGTGAGGCAAGTGGTTTTAAGTGGAGGGGGCGCAGTGGTTGTATACCGCAAGATCATGTTACGGAAGTGATAGCCGACTTGGACGCATAAATACAGTCCTTAGCATTGTTCGTGCTGATGGAGGGGTTACTCTTTTTCTGAGAGTGGAGTACCGTAAAGTGGTGTTGATATGCCGTGTGTACAGGGTAAATATCCCGAGTTTAACGTCTTTGTTATTCCAAGCAGCCTCTGCGAATAATGACAACGAATACCTCATAAGAAATGGCGCCAGCGAGTTATTTCGGTCATCAATGTGCACTCTTATCCTAATCAATGTTTATGCAATGCGCAGCTGCTGAAACGATAATTGTCGTGTTCCGTAAGTGAACCACTTATGTCAGCTTTTCATGGGGAAGGCTGCAAGTACAGATGTTTTGCCGTCGTCCCAATATTATTGCGGCCAAGTGTTTCTTTTACATCCTGTTAGTGTTGCTGCACAGCGCTGCAACCTCTCCTGGAATTTTTACTCTGCAACATACTGATGTTGCGCAGTGAAGTGGCACTGCCAGGATCCATGAAGGAGAGAGCTGGAGATCGAGAATATTTTGATCATAGCTATATGTGACAGTATACACATGGCAAATCTGGAAGGTCCTGGAAAATAACTCGAATGCCACCAAATTACGTCGCGGACAGACGACCCCGAACAATATCGAAAAAGTAACTTCACCACAAAAACCTATACAAAACCAGAATGTGGTAGGATGTGTAGGATTAATCGATGTGCTGCCCCAAAAAAATGTCGATATCGAATATGTGTGACAAGCGTTATCACATGTCGTTTTGTGGCTTATCTCATTCGCAAAGCATGGTTCGGCCCACAATGGTTATGCTGAGAAGTGGTCACACCCAACGTATTGATATATGTACTTGCTTTACTGGGATGTATTTTGCCGTCCAGAGAAAATATAGGTATATAGAGGTGTAGTTTGTTGCATAAGTTTATTGCACTTATAAGTAATGTTGTGGCCGAGCAAATTCTCGACTTCTGTAATAGCTGGTCGCTCATGCAGGCGCAAGTTGAGCGGTATTTTTCCAGCGGCGCTAAATTTCCTCTAAGGAGATTTATTTTTTTGGTCGTGGGCACAGCTTTGCATAGCTTAGCGTAGGCTGTCATGTACCATCCTAAAGATAAATCGTCGGAGCAGCAGGTTTACAAGACCCACCTTTTTTTTTTTTTGTTTCATTCCCCTTTCTCTCCTTTCACTCCGTATGGTCCGCAGAGAAACCTGCAAACATTTGGCGCGACGTCGTCCAATTGTTGATTCTAGGGAGTCTTCCAGACACACAATGCCGATCGAGAGCAACAGTTGTGTCCACCGAAGAATCGTGAATGGGAAAAGGTCGGAGGGGGATTTATATGCATGACAAAAAAAAGGGGGGGGGAGGGGAGGTAGGAGAAGGGAAAGGTCGGGGGGCTTCCATGGCTATATGGTAACTGGGACCTGGAAATGGAAAGGTAATCTTTGAGATTGACGAACGTCGAATGGAAAGGAGCGGTGTCCGGGGACCCTGATTCCAAATGTGGCCCGGAAAATTCGCGACACGCTCCTGGCAGTGTCCATACTGGGCTAAAGTGGATAAAGTTTGCAGTCTGGGAAAACGCACAGGATCGTTCTGACACTAATCTGGTTTTTGAGCCAGCGTCGGAAATAACGGTGAATGTTGATCGTAGGTTTTTTCTTTCCAAGGGCTCCATTTTAGAATTATTCATGTGGAGAGTTAATTTGTTTTTCTGGTTATAATTCACTTCCTGGTGATGTCACACATGTGGGCTGATAGCCTGATAGTTGCTATAGCCCAGCGTGTATGAAGTGAAATGCTATCAATGATGGTGAAGATCTTGGTGAGACAGAAGGAAACGAGCCATGATGGACATAATTTGAGTTGAAACTAATTGCAGAGAATGTTCCCACATTTAAAAAAAACACACAGCGCAGCAGAAGGTCTAAATACTATGATGCCCCTGCAATCCAGCGTCCATAAAGCAATGAAAGTCGGCATGATAACCGACGACAGAAGCATGTCAGGAAGATCCGACATGGCTTCGAGCCTGATCCTGGGGCCATTCCGGGCACTTAGCAGCGAGAAAGCCTTTCAAAATGTTCCTATTTTCCGGCTGGGCGAATATTTTGTGGTGTCGGCCGCGTAGGAGGATTACCACCCAGCACCACATCGCCGTTGAGAACCAAGTGGGATTGATGTAGATGGGCAAGTAACGCTTCAAGGGCTCAACTTTGCAAGCCCACTAGTAGTTGTGTATATATGCAGTTGCGCAAAGGAGAAGAGCCCTTGTGGAGCAATTAGCCGCCAAGAATATCCGCAGCAGTTTCAAAAGTGGGCGATTTCCACGTTTCGGGTTTAATCCACTTAAAGCCAAGCCAGCAGCACTACCTGGTGTTGGCAGTGTGCGTGCATGGTCCGAATTTTGTGTTTTGGGCCTCGGGATAATAATCCGCTTTAGAGTGTATATGGAAAGCTCGACTTAAGTGCAGTTAAACGGGGGTGGCCCATAAATATATACGGAAGGGGGAATTGCCTCGGATTTTGGGAGGGTGCGAGGGAGTCGTCGCAACCGCAAGATCTCTCTCTAAGACCACATTTAATCCTCCTCAATGAGGATGAATGGGGTTGTGGGCCAGACGCAGTAGACTCTTCTGCAGTAGTTGGGAGGAGGTGTTGCTGCACTTGGGTTTTATGGAGCAGGAAACTTGTATTTGCAGTCCAATGGCTGCTGACCGGAAGCCGTATATCAAGGCGCGTATGGGTGCGGCCTACCGCAACAGGGTCGTTGTTTGGGTTGCTCACCTGCCAGGATAACCTCGATCTCTGTTTGCTTTCACCTCTTAGACCCCGGCTGAATGTTTTTAGTTGGTGACACGAGAGAGAACCCAGATAAGGCAATAACCCCCACTCTTGCAAAGACGGCGAAGTATACCAACACCGTCCTTTTCATCGGAGGTGGCAGCTCGTTCATTCCCTACTCCATCTTACTCTCTTGGAAAAGCAGTGACAAGTTGCCATTCACGCCGAGGCCTGGCCCGTAATTTATAATTTAAGTGATGGAAGTTTTCGTGTGAATAGCAGCTACCGAGAAGGGCTTTTTTCTCCCTCTCCCACCTTCACCGTCTCTCTCTCTCTCTCTTCTCTTCTCTGAGCCCCGGGGCCTGCTGCTGTGTCGATAGGCATGCTCAACCAAGGGCGGACATAAATTCGGAGCGAGTTCGGTTCTGTTTACAAAAGCCGATTGGATGTTTACTTTTGGATACCATTTTTTGGGGAGCAGCCTTTTCTACCCATTAGGTTAGGACCTGATTATATTGGGAACAAGTTGGGCCAGATCGCAATTGCTGCAACTGAAGCACTGTTGATATTTTGATCGTTAACGTACCACATAATTCCGTGTAAGACCTGCTCACTGTCGGTCTTTGCCCTTGTGAGTCATTCAATTTTTGTCCATTGCTAATGGCTTGGGTAATGTAACATTGGTTAGTGTAGCAACAGTTGACACGAAGCATTCATGCCCGGAGGATTACACCATTTCGACTAACTGTCAAGAACTGATGGCTGTTCAGTCCCATGCACTTAACTGTACTCAGCTCTTGACAGCTGGTTTGAAAGGTGCAGAAACTGGGTGTTAAACGGAACCTGATTGCGAATTTATGAAAAGGTAATGAAACACTGTTGAATGTATCCACAGTAGGCGGAGGTATAACAGGCCTTCGAACTGGTTTTTACTGTAGTATCAAGTAGTCCTCCCGGATGTGATGCATGTATGGCAAACATGGCCTTGAGTTCATCCTGTCGCACCCGCAACCCACGCAACTCCAATGTCCACCGGGTAGGATACACCGCAGGGGCAAAAGCACCCGGGGGCGTCGTCAAGGTCTCCTTCAGTGCACATTCCCATGGGTGAAACTGGTAGGTGCCGTGCAAAACCTTTGCCCCAGTCAAGTCGGATTGACACGAATGGGCCACCACGATTTTTGGGGATGACGATTTTATATATAGCTGGCTGAGGTCTCGTGCAAATAAGGAAAAAAAGAAAAGCTGCTTCCATGTTCGCAATAAGACACGACACCCTCCGCCATTAACCCGAGTGTTAGCAGCACAATGGACCTTTTCCGCCAGATTACTCCTCTCCTACCTTCCCATGCTTTGGTTTGGAAGGAAGGTTTTTCGGTGGGGGAGGGAGGGTTATACAAGTCACGCAACAAGAGCTTTCGGTTAGTGACCCATATAAAAGGGCGGGGTTTGCGAGAAGGTATAGATGGGGAGGAGGGGGGGGGGGCGAAATCCATGCGCATTTACTGGCCGAAAAAGGCAGTTATCGTCATCGACCGGTTTCCAGGTAGTAGCTCTATTTTTTTGTGCGTCGGGTTATCAGAGGAGGCGGACATTATTGGCCGGCGGGAGGTTTATGGGCCGTGTTTTATACGCACATACTCATGGGGCTCGGGAGTGATTGGGAAGTGCGATTGGCTGTCTCCCAAAATCGGCGTGACAGGCCCATGCGACACCCATAAAGAAAGGAGTAAACCGAGTGTAATGAGCTTTTCATTGACTGCCAGTCTGATCGGGGAGGAACCAGTCCAGAAGTCCGGATTGCCCACAGATTTCGATAGGTTTGCAATAAGGATTGACCCATTGGTTTTCAAAGAGATTTTCACGGATTTCTAAGCATAGTGTATAGGATTTGGGCCTTGCAGCTTGATTATTCCTGACCTTCCGCTAATCAGCAACGATGCGCGTCGTGGGTCCGTCAGAAAGGAAAAAGAAAAAAAAAATCAAAATAGGAAGCCAAGGACACTTTTTGTAATGCAGGGCGGGCCGGAGGGAAATTCAGGCATCGCATACGCTGTGTAAACACGGGGCGGAGAGAGTAAATAGGCATTTTGGCCCCTGGTGGTGTCGGATGGGTGGGGGCCGGGGGCGACCTTCCCCCGCCCCCCTCCCCCTCACTTTATTAATGCAGAACTAATTATGAGGGCTGCAAGAACCCAGGGACTCAGGAAGAGCGCACACGGGGCTTTAACATCATGCAACTCATTCTTGTGACGGGGTTTTATTTCTGCGCCCAGGTTTTCTGTGCCTCCTTTTCCGCAGCCTCAAAAAGCGGATTACAGGGCTGATTTTTGTTTTGCCTGAAAGTCAGCATGGAATTATTACGGTTGACTTACTTTGTGTACTAAGTCTTGCGGCTTGCGTTTTCATCGGGTTAAAATTAATCCCGGGGGAAAGAAACTCGAGCAAAAGCTGCTTTATAATTATTTGTGGCCTGTGGGTATATATGTAGCTGAAGTAGGGAATACAGCGTTTATTTAATAAATGAAACCAGTACCTACACCGAGGCACTCACTATAGCATAATTACGCATGAATAGAAAGTTAGCGGCCCAAATAATTTAACGTGTAGAGGTCTTGTATGCCAATGCGCATGTCTCTGCGCAGGACTGCGACATGGAGTCTCATTGGCTGGAATTCCTGCGCGGGTTTGTAGAAAATGAGAGCGTGCGCAGAGCTTCGGTGGCGGAGTTTTCTTTCGCGCTCTGTTTCACGTTTGAGGTCGCTATTGCCTCAAAAACTAATTTTCAACTCATGACAGACCTCCTCAACAAGGTTGGGCATATGCGTTCTACGAAAGTGGCTGGTTTTTGCCCGTGAACGTTCCGCCGGAAACGGAAATGACTTTTGGTCATAATGTCGGTAACGTGATTTCACGTTATTTCCCGCTCAGGCCCCGCACTATATAACTTGGGTCTGTATACAGTAAGGAGCCCTGTTATATGCCCGCCCCCTCCTCTATACTATAGGCCCACTCGAGCCCACAAAAGTCGGTCAAGAGTCACTTAAAACCACTTTCATGGCGCGTATGTAATCAGTTAATATTTGACACTGTGTTGTCACGATAATATACATTAAATTTGGGGAGCTGTAATGGTGCTTGGGGGGTTTATTGGCCGTCGCAGCAGCAAGTGCATGTTTGATCCGACTGGTGGTAAACACGAGTATAAACACGGTTCATCCCCCAGCGATAATCCGGTTAAATATACAGGGTGATGCAGTTTCCGAGCTGATATAAGCAGTTGCGTATGATAAATGCTGCTCTGTTTACTCAGGTTGAGTCAGGAAACACTCCCAATGTCACGGTGTGTTATTAGGGTCACCCATGAGTCTTGCTGGCTGATTTTTCTTCCCCCCATCCTGAGCAGATATATGGTGTACTTCAGCTGAGAAACCCAATTGTGGAACAACATGGAGGTATTCTGTTTGGCCCTTTTGTTTCTGGTACGAACATAATTCCGCCATGTTGATGCATAATCAGATGATTTCATTTGCATTGTGCGATTGGGACTCCTGAGTATGTCAAATGTCAACTGATGTTTCAACGGTATATGATGTATACAAATCAGTCAGTGAGGTGCAGATATTTTTATCAGAATTTGTAGGATCATATGTGAGGGATCCCATAATGATATCTCTCAAGAGAGAAGACCTTCACCTAGTTATTTTTCGTTGCTGTTGTGGTGTTTTGTTTGTGAAGAAGTTTGGGGAAGACTGTTTATCTCAGCAACAAGTTTCTACACCTATCCTGTCTTCACCAGGGGACTTGGGCATTGCCCCACTGTACACAGTGGAGTTATTGGAGCGTACGTAGTTATATTACTCAATAATGGGGCTTGATTGGTTGAGTGGCGTTGGGGTAGTAAGTAAAGAATTTTACTCCTCGAGCCTGTCTCACCCTGTAGTGGTATCATCATCACAGCCATCGAGCAGCCATTGAGACAAAGGCAATCATTGTGCAGTAACAGCTCGGTTGAAAAAAAGACAGCTTGATGTTATGAATGTATCCCTCTTGGCAGGATGGGGCAAAAGTGACGTCCACTTGAGGCATTTTGAAAAAGTGGCCGTGTGTTTTTCCATGCTTTCCAGTGCCGATATCTCACGGAGCCTTTTGTTCCAGCAGACTCCTGAAAGAGCGAAAAAAAAAAGTTTGCCAAAAAAGAAGGGAAGGGTGCTTCCCTGACTGGCCCACATTTGGGAAGAAGCGGCCATTCTTCACGCGAGTGGTATGGGGCTGGTGGAGGGTAGGGGCCTAAATCCCATCGAATTGGAGGCCCAAGAGATCCATTTGCACCGGGCAGCTCGGACACGTGCTTCCTCAGGGGAAATCGATTCCGAAACACACGCGAGCCTAACTTGCTTGTCCTACCCACCCTTTTTTCCGCCCCTCTCCAGCTCTTTGGACACCCTGGACTGGGTATGTTCCCCTGAACGAGGATTACCTTCCGTGACCTATTTTTCCAGAGGGAGGGGGGTGATCCAGATGTACGATATAGTGATCGGCTCTGAGGTCATCTCATAACCTACCTGAACCCGCAGGTGTTGTGGGATCAGCAGTTACTTGCGCGTCAAAACGATTTTTTTTAAAGGCGCAAGGATGGCACTATTTAGTCGTAAATTTGTTCTGCAAATCGCTTGACTTGTTTGCATCCAACCTCTTCTTATTGCAAACGAGATGTGCCATGCAACATGCATTTATTCCACGAAATATTACATACATCATTTTGAATAATTCGTAATCTGTGTGTGCAAAATAAATTTCTGACATGAAAGTGACGCTTCAACTGGAATGCACTGTCTGCAGGGTTAGCTGCAGGGACGTCTTAACCTTGAAGGTCGGTTGACAGGTGCGGTGCATCGGCTTTTCGCCTGCACTCGTGCATATGCAAAGTAGTTGGGGAAGAGGGGGGTGGAGGTGGCTTACAAGGAGAGATAGAAGGAAAGGGGGTGTAAGGGTAAGTCGAGCGTCGAATCGGGAGTGCATGGTAAGTAAATTAGCAGAAGGAGGAGAGCGGGGTAAGCTTGGTGCAGACGGGTTGATGGTGGAGCAGAAGCAGGTGTGGAGAATGAGCACACAAGTTGCCGCCACCACTGCTGCCTGGTAATTGGCTGGGAGGAGGAAATTGGTCTGGCAACCAGGGCACACCTTAATAAGGAGGGAATGCCATGAATGCGGATTAGATTGGGACTCGCGGGTCCTCAACACTCCTTAGTCCCCCACTGTGATGCCCAGTGTAAAAATAAACTTCCGCTGGTACCAAAAAACCCCTCTTTTGTTTTCCTCCAAATTGGCGGTCTTTTTTTCGGCGCAGTTGCCAGGTCTGAAGCAAATTTTGGGCCATCCCTGTCTGCCTAATACCAAGATTGCAAGGGAAGTTTGGCCGTTACCATGATTACTTATTGCAAACCCCTCATCGTGATTGGTTATAACGGCGAGTTACCATGGTAGCGGACTGCAATATTGGGGCAGATTCACGGTGTAGTATAGGGACCATAAGATAGCATGTCTAGACCACCCCCTCTTTTATGCCCTAGGAAGGATGTCTACGGGGGTACCAGGTGCAGTTGATACCATACCAATCCCACCTGGTACCCTGAGACGTCCTCCCTACCTGATCAAAAAGGGGAGGTCTAGCGTGCAATCTTATTATACCTGAACTATAGCATTAGAAATTATTATCGAGACAGTAGGTTGGCATTATCATATAGTTGCTTGATAGGTAACATTGGCACCATTCTTATAAATCCGAATGAGAAGCATCAGCAGCAGCAGGAATCGTGGATTGTTGGTATCATGCAAAGATGCCGATATAAAAACTTACAGCAATAATTTCATTAGACACCTGACCAGGGACACGCAAAAAGCTGACAAAACTTCTGTCGCAGCCAGTGGTATTTCGCGACCTGCCAAGTAACAAGTCTCCAACTGTGTACATAGTTTCTCTGCAACGTGAACAAATTTGGCGAACCGAAAAATCGTCGAGGTATATTTAATGGAACCAGCTTTAGCACCTTGTTAGTTGCCAGGTTGGGGGTATTTTTACCGGGAAATTAGCTAAATTTTTTCCCCCCGCTGCCGTCGCTCCGAGCGAGCTGGCACTTGGATTAACTGGAATCAAGTTGTTTTCGTCTCATTCGTATGTTTTTTTCGCTTTGAAGCGAGGGGTTGTATGGACTCGTATCGCGTGCTGAGAGCTGCAAAGTTTGGAACACACTATACGGTATTGCGGTTCAGTGCGCAACTTTTCTTGCGCTCTATCGGAAGTGTACTTCTGATTCACCGTTACATTGCACGATGAGGTACAAAGGAGCTCCAAGCAATCTTCTAGAGTTGGTAAGGCGAAATCAAGGTGTTTGTGCTTCTTCTCTTCTTCTTATTTTTTTATATATCCGCGCATACCGACGCCGCCGAGAGGAATTGAGGGCATGCCACCAAAATATACTGGAATGCCGATATTGTCATTTTGCATTGTGCCTGGAAATATGGGCGCCCATTGTCAAGGAATGTAGGCTACACAATTTTTAAGCAAGTCAGGGAAGGTATGGGGGGAACGGTTTAGGAGGAGGAGGAGGAGGAGACGAAAATGTGGGGCTTGCCAGCAGGGCTAACCCAGAATTCAAAAGGACCATATCCGAGAGGTAAAAGGTTGCGAGGTACAATAGATTCCATTATGTGTTATCCCAAGAATTTTTTTCTGTTGTACCGGATTTCAAGAGGGGGTTATCCAGGCAGGTTTCATGCCAGGTGCATACGTTGCTTTATCTCGGCGTATGGAAGTAAATAAATATATCAGGCGCAGGTGATAGAACGTTGTGGTTGGTGCCAATCGTATCAACGAAGGTATACATAAGGGAATCGCTGAGTGTATCCGATTATCTCCAGGCGTTTCGTCAAATATTGTCCAGATCCAGCACAATAATATTCCCTCGTACCACCACCTCCTGGTTCAAGGCGAAGTGCACGCTCTATTACTGAAATAGCCTGGGGAGATCTGGAGCTCTGATCTCTGTGGAACCGTTTTGTGTTGCAACTCCGCAATGGGGATTGTGCAGCATCAGATTTTGGACCATTTCCCCGCCTCCTCCTTTTCCGACCCTGTTCCAGGCACTGCCATCATGTATGTCACGTTCGACACCAAGCCAACTCTCAGCTTTTTTTTCTACTTCTTCTGTCGTTGTTGTTTCTTTGGCATGTTCCTAAGGCATTCGCAGATTCTAGGAGCAGATTGGCTCGAGCAGGCGCGGCAGCACATGGATTGTCTTCTTGTCGAGCATGTCCAGATGTCTCTGTTTAACTTGAAGGGTGACCTTTGGCACTCGAGGGATGCTGCAGGCGCCTTTTTTTGTCAGCCAGCATCGTGATATGGAAATTGAACCTGTTCCTTGGGATTATCATGCTGTTGATTTACTGCCTGAGATTTTAGTGTTGGTTGTGGTGTATCTTGGCAATAATTCTGACAGATGGTATACATTATGGCATAGTGTTGAAGGTACTTGTCCCATTGGCATCCTTCTATAGATCCGACCATATCGAGGGAAGAGTGTTTAATAGCTTTTTTTTCTTCTGTGGACATCCTGCGCTTGGTGGCCCGTATTCGATTTGATGTCCTTGCCAACCACGTGCAGTGATTATGATTGCAGTTTGTTGGTGGGCGCACCTCATTTGCAAACAAATAATGGCTGTTATTATATTACGCACGGCTGGAATTTCCTGCGCTCCCGTAGTTCCGGGCGTAATCGCATATCGTGTACAGCTGAAGTGGCGTTTAGGTTTGAAATGAACGGTCGATTTCATGGTTCAAAAACACGAATACTAATGAAAAACAGGTAATGCTGCGTATATAGCCGGGCGGGGGCTGACAACGCACAAGTGCACCTGATGGTCGCTTGATACTTCAAACATTATTCCTGGGCTGTTGTCACGTGTTTTTCCGTATAAATTGCTGGGTTCCCGTGCCTCTCTCCGTGCTTCTGACCGTTCACTTTGGCGCCATTGAAAAAATTCCGGTCACGAATCGCTGCGATTAATGGGAGCTGGCATCTGCCAGAGGGCCAAATGGGAGAGGTGAGGGTTTTATTTCAATTTTCTGGTGTATTTTGTATTCATGCGAACCGCGCTGCCCTCAATCGAGCGATGACAATATTTGAAAAAAAAGTCGGATCGAAGAGTAGAAATATGCTATTAATGGGCCAAATCCATATTCTGACAATTTCTCGCCCCTTTCGTGAGCATTGCAGTGTCCTTCAAAGTTGGCCAGACCTAATGTCACCAACAGTGTACTCTAATTGAATTTTACAGTTTGAAGGGGTTGAATATGCACATGTCGATAGGCGTAAACGTGTCTACTAAGATCAGGCCCAATTCGCACCGTGTCGACCGAGACCATTTCGTCTCCGTCTGAATGTCCCAATTGTGTTGTTAGCGACTGTAGCTGCTATTTGGCACTAGTTTGAAGCAATTTAGCGGATCACCCGGTAACGGAGTCGTTCCTGGCTGTCGTCGGGAACAAACAATTTTCGTTGGAGGCTGCTGAGCCTAAAGGTGGAAAAGGAAGCAAAGCGAAGCGTGGGCTCTTGGCCTGTGTGATTTGATAAAGATGGGGGGTGGAAAGGAGATAGAATGAGAGAGAGAGAGAGTCATCTGAAGGAGAGTGCATGCTGGGGAGGAAAAGTTGAAGAGAGAGAGAATCACGAGACTGTTTGTTGCCTAGAGGCATCACGCTTCGTTGGCCCACGACTGCCTCTGGAAATTAGTTTTAATATTTTTTTTTTCTCCTTCCACTGAGATGTGGGGGGTGGGGTTCGAGGAGGCTCTCCGAGAGAGTCTGTGCGCGGGATGCGATTCTCAAGCTTCATGATTTACTTCTAATTGGCGGATTTACTGCGGAACGTTGCGCTTGGATTTCGCGTGAACGTGTTAAAATGATGTGACTGAACTCTGCAGGCTGGAGGACGTGATGACTAATGCTCGCCGACGTGAGAAAGTGCGAAAATCGGGGGCTTATTAAAATATGGAGTAGGGATTGTGAATCTTCACTATTGCAATCACGATTCTGGGAAATGAGTCATTTGACTAAGCTGGCGACCAATTGTGAATGTTTGATCGATTGAATAAATCTGATTTTAGAGCTCAATGTGGATGGTTCATTTCTGCTAATTAGTGAGGTAAATATCACCCTGTAACTAGTTCGGATTCAGAACTTGTAGGTTTCTTCCAGGGCAACTATAGGGAAATAACGAAAAAAAGGCGCCAATGGGTCCAATAAGCGATTAGAAAAATCCATAGTTCGTCTGATTGGATGCACAATGCTTTCTATTGACATCTTGCTTCCTTTCATTATTATTTGTTTGTCCTACATAAGACCTCGACGGTGTGTCACCTTTTGAAAATGAAAAACATCCTTCCTTCTACATGACTGAGTCACTGAATATGTACCTTTAACCTTTTCTAGTATATAAGCTGGTGTAAGTTGGAATGTATTTTAAGCCCCATGTTTCTTTCATTTCAGGTTGGTGTCCTTTTTGCGAATGAAAAGTGAAGTTAGTGCAGAGTGCGGTATGTACTGGTACATCAGAGCTTCATTCTGGAAAGGTCTGCTTGATGGACGAGGCTGAGTTTTTTGCACAAATGTTTGCAAAACATGGTTTTAAAATTAGGAAGTACAAAAAAGACGAGCTTTTGTTATACATTGAAGTAAAAAAAAACAACAGTTGAGGCGACCCGTATTGTTCGCTGGTTGTAGCAGCAAATTCCAAGTCCAAAATGCTGTGTACATGGTGTTCCGGCAACAGACCCGCAGAGTTACGTTCTTTGTGGCATTTTATTCTCCTGCCTCTCAACATTTGATGATAATTCAACCGTACATATATCCATAATGCCAATGCTATTAAGCAGTTTGTATCTGATAGCATGGGATGGAATGCAATTTTTGGTTTGTACTCCTGCCACATTGAAGGTGACAACAGAATGAAACATGATGCCAAAAATTGTCATGTGCATCGTTAAACTGTTAATTTTTGGTAGTCTGTGCATTATACACTACGCGATTTACTAATTTCCGCGCAGTCCATATTTATGTCTCGTGTGGTTTTGCATTGATAGACAAGCTGTTCCACAGAGTGTGACTAGTTGGTCGCAAAATTTATAATTAGGACAGGTTGAAGCAACTGTAAATGTTGTTGACCCGAATTTTTAACAATATTCCACACGCTAACAAGCTTACCTCTTGACAACTTTGCTCATGTCATGTCAAGTTCAGCGCATAATCCGTATGTGCTTTATGTGTTTTTTTTTTTCTTTCTCTATATATACTCGTGTGGAATTGAAAAAAATTCAATTATGCCGCATGTTTCATAACATATTGTACCTGACATCTCAAGTTTGAAAACAAATATGTTGGATTATTATTATTATTATTAGGAACACCTCCACTCTATAAACTATCGGGCCTGCAACCGAAACTATGGAAGGAATCATGTTCTCAGAGGCACCGTCTACTGTGACTTGTTATTGTGTGTCAACAATGATCGATCCGTAGCAGAAGTATGTAAGGAGCTTTTTTTTTTATGTAGTTCAAAAACAAGGCGTACCTTTGATGTACAGTAGTTGTGTGCTGCCTGCATGCATTGCAAATATTTGATGTGGCACGCACAATACTTATAGAATATGTAATCCAGGAGGGCTTTGAACGCCGACTCGCGTGGTCCGATACACACTGGCATTTGCATTAATACAGACAACGTTAGCAGCCCGGGCAGTCAAGCGGCACTAAAATATTCATAAACGGCGTTTGCTGCTACAATCTCAGCACTAGTCTTCTTGGCCATTTTAATAAAATGTCTCCTCGTGTCATTATGCAAGGTCTGATCAGAAGTGAGAGCCATAAAGCACGTGTATAACCTGGCTTCGACTGAGGCCGTTACTCTGGCAATAAGTAATATCTGCACCTCCACGTTAGACCCGTTTAATGGCGACCCTGCTGGCGTTTAACTGTGATAATCAAGCGAGTTAATCCCTGTTTCAGAACTAATGACACTCGCTGCTGGAAAACGAGTCGCCAAAGTCTCAGGTGTAATGGCCCTGCCATTTTGGCAAAGGAATGACTTTCCCCCCACTGAAGACATCTCTTCAGAACCATGTCGGATTGTTCCTTCAGGTCATGGTGCAAGGGAAAACGACCGTGGGTTTTTTTTGGTATCCGGGCAAAACCCGGTAATGCCAAGCTCCGTAGGCGCTGATAAGTCCCCTCCTGCTTCCTTTGACACGCCAATTTCTCAGCTGTCACCAAGGTTTCCGTCCTCCCCTCCTTTTCCTCTACCCCACATTTTTTCCCCAATTTTTCCAAGGCATGGATAGAAAAAAAAGGGTGGAAAAGTGGTTGGAAGATTAGCCTCATTGACGACCCGCACGTCGAAGGGATTTCCCCCCAACAATGCGCATGCCGATTCTATAGAGAAAAGAGGGTTTCGCCATGTATGCTTTTTTTAGCTCGTCGGAGTCAAATGTGACGTTTTCAGTGTTTGTATCCCAGATTTTCAATATGGTTTTGCGCCTTTTAGTGCTTGCCCTGGCTGCCTGGATAAAAAGTTAGCTCACATCCGTATCGGTGTGATGCTTTTCCGCAGGTAGTGAACACGTGGGTGTGTGTCAATAGTGTGTGAAAGTTAAATTCAGTGTTTGCGAAATTCACCAATTAGCAGTTTTCCTCATTGTTGCAAGAGGGGCTAGAGCGACAATGTAGATTAATTTTAATTTTTTATGGCAATGGTTGCAGTTGCCAATTTGTTCTCTAGCTGATGGTATTAACGAAATTAATTCTTCGTTTCCAATTACCTTACCTGAAGGGGTGTTGACATGCGCTATTTCAGCGGTAATGCGTTCAACCACATGCGACTCTACGCAGTGCCTGTCCCCCCCTCTCTTTTCACTTAAACACTTTGTGCGATTTTAGCACCACAATTAAATTTTGCCATAAGACCATAAGCTGGGTAACGAAATTCAAACTGACAGGGCAATGTGTCGGCTGATTGTATAATCGAGGCTGTGTGACAAAGCTCGGGGTTGGTTTTATGTATATACGTTGCCTCGATGTCCGGTAATTATCCAGCCGGGAGAATGAAAAAATTTATGTATTGCGTATACATGGCACACTGGCAGCATGCAAATGATAGAATCTGCTAAACGCATTGTGATAAGTCATGGCAATAACCGGGCTCATTTTTCAGTGGTGCTGCCTTTGCTGGGGCTGCCAACGGATCGCTAAAAGCAGCGCCATGCTGGTTAATAGTTAATTTGGCAGTGTCGAACCGGTACCGCCGGATCGTAAAAATAGTCCTGAACCTGGTGGAGCATTCCGGAAGTCCGAAAGAAAGAGGTCACGTTTATTAAGCAAACATTGGTTTGCTAAATAATGCTGCGACCTCCTCCACCCTCTTCCAGAAGGAAAATTGGTTTGTCATCGTGTGCTTCACCACTGATAAATTTTGCAGCAGCATTTATCGGAAAGCAGCTTTTGCCTCTACCGTTTGTTATCCGACAAAATTTTGTTGTAAAAAAAAAATGAAACCCTCAGGTGACAGAATGTGACACACCGTGGTAAAATATAATCGGGAGCATATGTTGGGAACGACATAAATGTTTTTTTTTCCACCGCCATAATTTCGGGCTCCAAAATAGCAACGGACCAAATATGTGCGGCCGGGTCCTTTTCGCAAGCATCGATCTGTCTCTGACATTAAAATGACGTTAGCACGCATACACACGGACACGCACGTCGGTGATATAGCGCGGTGCCCACAAAACTTCAGCTCAGTTATTCGGGAGAGCCACATGTGGAGTTTCCCACGTTTAAAAAAATCGTGCTCGACGGTCCAAGTAGAAATTATTTTAGTTTTGGAATTCCCTCATCCCATAAACGTATTTTTGTTTAGTCCCCTCCAATCTCAAACTTCCACCTCCCCCCCCACCCCCCCCAATAAANCCCAATAAAAAAACAGAAAGAAATAAAACTGTGCATGGTGTTATTTGTCCCATGCATCTTCTCAAATCGCTACAGTAACGATCGCTCCTCGTGTGGGCTCAGCATCCATTTAAAACCCCGATAACAAATAGGTTGTAGATGGCTCCTGGGTGGTCTGAACAGTACAGGAGGATTCAGGGAAGCAATCCGAATTGATGTATTTTAACTGTTGTGCACACTTACTCTGTGGGAGCTGGGAAAAGGTGTTTTACTAATAGGGAACGCCAACTTCCAAAGTTGCATTAATTACAGACAATGCGAATATGGATTTTTTTGATGAAAAAGTCACGTGCTCTGGGGAAACCAAATATATTTCCAGCATGATTGATTGATGTTTGGATTTTTAAGTAGTCCCGTATGCTGCACGTGTGTTGTTCAGCGTAGTCATCCTGCGCATTTTCCATGCACAGCGAATCTTCAGGAAGATGCTTCTTGTGAAAAGAGTGCCTTGTTGGTTGGTTACTTGTGGGAGGGGATAGGCTGTCAAGAGTGTCGTTAACTGGAAGAGGCAATTTGAAAGGACCATCTCGACTTCACATGGTGTCCGTCAGATTTCTATTATGAGTCGACAAAGGAGCTAATCTGGAATCGTTAGGCGCCTTTTGTTGCTTTTTCCAAAGAGGGGGGACAAATTGAACTCCGCAAAGCCAGTCAGCCTAGCGTGGTTAGCAAGTTAAAGCTTGACCTTTAGTTACAGGGGGTTTGGACGAGTTTGTAATACTTGCAGGTAGTACGGTAGTTGTGCGGACCTAGTTGCAGCAGGACTGTTAAATTTTGAGGATTGCCTTCGGGAACTTCAATTTGCCAACGAGTTTTGGAGTTGGGGGGGTGGATGGGTATAGTTGGGGGGACATGAAAGCGTCTCAGCTGACTCACCACACCTAACTAAATTTTGTGGGTCGGGGGCGGGTGCAAGAGGGCTACAACGCAAAGTGTTATAGTTTTGCAGAGAAGTAGTTTGGCCCCGCAAAAATGTGGTTTTGCCAAATGCTTCAGCCATCATTTACGCCCGTTTTTCAGTACTACACGTATATAGTAGGGGGGCATCTTAGTATAACTTTGCACCGTTCCCAAATTGTTCTCAAATGGTGATTGGACTCGTGGATGTTCTGTAGGCAAATTATAAATTGTTGCTGTATTGCGAGTTAAACATATTGGGTGGAATTTTACTGTTACTGCTAACTTAGCACCTCCAGCTTTGGCACTGGTACTGCTAAGTTAGCAGTTACTAGAAGAGGGACGAAAATTCCACCCACTAGCTATAACAAGTGATTGATTTAATTTGCAGCAGGTTTGCACTGCATATTTTGTACAGTTACAAGTAAAATGACGGTAATTACTGTATTTACCATTTTTAAAGCGATTCCCTATTACAGTGATTTTTCACTCATTCGACACATGAAGTAGCATCCAGTTAATTTTAAGTGAAACTCTTTCAATGGGCTCAATTAGTCCATTCATAGAGTAAATCTTCTATCGATCTGAGTGAAAATTCTCCTCAGATCGACGGAGGGAGAAAAAAAACTATCAGAATTGATTGATTGAGTCAACCGAGAGAAACTTTTCACTGTAAGGAGTGCCATTCCAAGAGTAGGAAAGAGCGAAAACCACTCAAAATAATCGAGAGAACATCCAGAAGGATCGGACAATGATCGTATGACTTTCGAAAGTGCTAGTGATTGCATTGCTTTAAGTTAGATTACAAGTGTGTGCCCACCATGTATTCTTCCCGTGTAAGACCTCTTTGCCCGAAAGTCATTCCAGGCCTCATATCGCCCGAGGATAAACCAGTGCAAAAGACGTAATTCGTTTTACCCGCCATTCACCTGGAAATTCTCGACACGAGTTATTGGAGACATTCGCCCTGTGATCTGTTTGGACGTCCGCAGAAGATCACGTCCGGCCTTCGGATCTGTGCGAAATGCGAAGCTTATCCGGGCGTGACCCGATTAAGAAAATACACACAAGCGAGGAATGAGAGAGAGAAAAAAAACACATTGCCCAGCGAGCTTTTTCCTTATTGGCCTCTGGCACTTGAAGCTTTTCCCGAGTAGAGAACGCAATCTTCTGTACCTGACCGTCTTTAGCTGGCGAGTCACAAATCGATTCCATTTCCCCACCCCTCCTGTTGTGTTGTGTGTGCGTAAAGTTGTGCGAGTGACCAGATTGCTTCTGGACCCCTCCAGATCAATACCCAAGCCTTGCTGGTATAGGTGTTAGTGCCGGCAATATTTACCTACGCCTATCTGCATTGCAAATTGAACCGTGACTGATATGGCTGACGTCAACTGGTCCGAGGTTGGTGCTGAACGCGCGTATAAAAATTGGGCTCCATTTTTTTTGCAATGCTGGGCCAAGAGAGGACCCGTCAATTATTCAGGTGATATGCTCGGAAAATTTTTGCGGTGCCTGAATCTGTGTTGGTTTCAAAGGGAAAGGGGGTGTGAAAAGAGTGCAGCATCCAGCCTGGGATTGTGACAGAGATGGTCCATCCGTCCAGAAGCGGGGGTTGATGGGAAACTTTCCCATCGGTTGCACTTTCATGGTGTTACCGACAGATTATAGAGTTCCGGTTGTGTACAGTACGTACGTGGGAAGTTGTTTTGCGATATATTCAGTGTGATGTGGGCTCGGTCGAGCGCGAGTTTTTGCCCGCAAATTCTCTTACTCATGCATGATTTTTCAGGTGTAGTACAGCAGGTATGTGGAGAGACCCTTTTTGGATGAGAATCATGCACGTCGGCTTATGTGTGGAAATGCGCGATTGAGCAGCAGGGTTGAAAAAAAAATGCATATTAAAAAGTGTCCATCAGTTTGGTCATGCAGATAGATTGCTCTCGAATTGCTTCGAAACGGAGAGCTTTGCATGGGGCTGCAATTGGAAAAGAATGACAAATGTGATGGAATAGGTCGTTCTCAGAAAGTAAAGCCTTCAAAGAAGAAAGCACAAAAAATTGCATCCTCGATGGTTCTTGGAAGTTTTATGAAATGTGCGCTGTGCAAACACCTGGCAAATAGTGAAGAACGTCTGTCTTTATGTACTCCACTGGTGCATCAGCCGCTTGTTGGATGAATTGTTAATGTACGAGTATATGATATGGTATAGTGCAGTGGATTGTTTACTTCAGCAAGCAGCGTCAATAGAAGCAGGTAGCATCTATTAAAACTGTGGAGTCAACTTGCTGTTAAATTGTTGGTGCGAACAATTCACATACTGGTGCGTACTACTTGTGGTTGTAAGAGTAGGCAGTCAACAATGTAAACTGACGCATTTTTTCTCTCTGGAATATCCATTAAACATTGTCAGTTGGCCGGGTCATGGCGGTACTTTTCATCAGAAAAAATCCTCTCGAACCTGGCTCGGCCTTGTGTATTATTCACGAATTTGGGCGAACCCGGTATATAGTTGTGGGAAATCCAGGGGATACACAGAGCAGCGCGGGAGTATATGCGAATTTATATTCCTGGCTCATTTTCTGGCAAAATGGGGCCAGCCTCACTTTCTGCTCGCGCTTTAGGCCTTCAACGAGATGGGGGTAGGGGAACAAAAATAACAATACTTCAGAGTTTATGCACCGCTGCTGTGCGCCGTAAGGCATCGTGTGTAGTGGGGGGTACGAGGCACGCGCTCCATACAAAATTTTCGGTATGCAATTTTCAGATGTGCCCGCCGGACCTCCAAGAATCCGCAATTAATCAAATCGATCCTTCTGCATCGGATGGAATCGCAAAAAAAAAAGAGAGAGAGAGAGAAAAGAGACGGGTCTGATAAGCGAAATTAATCACAGGTGTCCGCACAACTCCTTCACACACACACAAAAAAACGAATCCGATCTAAAGGATTCCAGGAAGCCGATTTTGATTGGCGGTTGATCTCCGCGGGACGTCAGCTGGCTCCCCGGAATATAATCAAGCCCGGTTGGAACATCTGTCAATTAAAAACACGGACTGGGAGGCGACGATGCCCATTGGCGATTCGCCGGCACAGGAATTAATCTGACCTAGAGCACACTTGTACAGGGTGCGGCTGGACACATCTGCATTTTTATTTTGGCGGACCTGCAGCACGAATCAGCTTACACGTAACGAAAGTGAAATGACCGACCCCTGGACTCAACTGTGTGGCACGAACTTGGCGGAACGGAGCCTATGTTGCATTAAAAATACCAGAGGGGGTGAAAAAAAAGAGTTAGGCCTCTCATTTTCCAGCCTTCGCCTACTCACTAGACGGGGTCTAATTAAAGCCTACGTACGTGGCGGGGATTTGCTCTTGCACGTTCCGGATTCGGGCGAAATGTACCAGCCAAGCGCTAATTGCCGGCTATCTGGTAGCATGGGGTTGGGGGGATCTTCCCAGTCCAGCAGACACACACACAAAAAACTGGGGGATGGAAAATTGATACCTTTATTGGTTTGACTGACATGGTTCGGCCTCCTTGGATTTTATGGGGTGTGACCATCCTTAAAATGTGTAAAATGCGTAATTAATCTACGTGCTGGGAATACCTATGCAGGGGGATTTTTCAAGCTATATCTGGTGTTAGCAGCTGCACACTTCATGCTTTTTGACTGACCGTCAAGAACTGGACGGCAGTTCATGTCAGCTCCTGAAGACCGCTGAAAGTTTGGAGAAACGGTCATTTACTTTCTCAGGTGAAAAATTCTGTAGTTAAAAAAAACTGATAATGAAACTGCATTATTCAGGGGATGTGTTAGAGGTGACGGATTGGGTCGCGTTATAAAGAGCTTGCCCTCCAGACTCGTCCTCATTTTGGTTCTGCGACTCATTTAGGAAATTGCTTCCAAGAGCTGATTAAACTTCGTCAAACAAGGTGTAAGAGGTGCATTACAGGGGAGCGAACTTTTCAGACGAGTGCAATTATGTGGTTTTTTTGCTCACTTTGATCACTTTTTATGTGTGGGGAGGGGGAAAAAATAGTGCGTGCGTTGTTAATGCGTGCAGTCGTCTGCCCGAGGACGATAAAACTCTCTCTTAAACGTATTACGCTCCATATTTATGTTGCCATAATTTTGGAAAATTATCAGGGACAAGCTTAAATGTGTTATCTGCCTCGCATGTGATTAATGTACTGTGCTTTTTTTTATATGAGAAAAGCGTTCATTTGCACAGTAATCCGGAGTGTGCACAAAATTACATTAATATTATTAAAGCTGAGGTGTTGGTTTACTCAAGATTCCATGTATGATTTACATTGGGGAGTAATGTAGGAGATTCATAGGACAAATGGATCAATCCCCATGTAAAAAAGTGACGGATTACTTACTGCAATTGCAAATGCGCATACCTGTTATAGGTTCTGGTTGAAGTGCGCATGCGCGACTGGAGTAACTAATTCACCATATTTTATTATGCTTAACTTTGTTGAGGGCATCACCCTCATTCTTTTGCATGGACTGCAAATCTGCTTTGTGTATGCGTGGGTAGTTTAGCATAACGGACCACCATGTCTACTCGAAGAAATGAGGATGGGTTGACTACAGTTGTAAGGGACCTTTAAAGTACAGGGTACTGCCTTATGACATTATGGCACGAAGTAATTGGGGAGTGAGATTAAACGAAATGTGTATATACGTATCCCATTGCATGCGCACTTGGGACCTCCGAGGGTCGGAAAAGGTTGGACCTCTGTTTCTTGAAGTGATATAAATTCCGGAGCTTGTGCTGTAGATGGGCGTGCACTTTTCGCGTGCGCCCAAAATTGTCAGGTGCGTGACGAGAGCACTGGAAATTACGCAGTTCGCTTGCTTCAATGCACCGGGATGTGTTTCCGTGACGGTGTCCACCTTGACACAACATGACAAACGACCCCGTCAGCAGTCTCGCATGCACATACACACTGAGCCTTAAACGGTCAGACTATGAAAGGGCACCCTAAAATAATGTACTCTCTAGTGCTGTAAAATATACAAAGCCGTAAATTTTGACTGTTTGAAAAATAAGTGGTTTTCGCGTTGCAAAATGTTCAGTCTTTAGAGATAATGTGTCATCGTTAATTACTCTAACTTGTAACCGGATAGATTTGTGCTGCATGTGGGCAGGCCTGCGTGACATATTGTTTCGGATCTCATGATTTTGTAGCGTTTGGCTGCTGACTCACCCTGTGTATTAAGACAGCAGTAATTCGAGCTGTCGAAAGCAGCTTAGTCCCCTCTTAATCACCAGTGGATAAATCTCCAACCACCTCCTTTTGGAATATATTGGGACGTTTACGCCTCTCCAGATTCCCCATTTTGCGGCCTAAATTGCGCTGCAGTCTATCGATTAAACTGGGCGGTCCACATTAGATTTTCAGCGGCACCTTTATCTTGCGATAGATAAGCCTCTCCTCTATTTACTCCGCCGACCTCACCCCCCGCAGTTTGAGACTTGTAAGGGGAGTAAATCATATGCAGAGGAATATTGGCGTAATATGGCCAAGCTCTAGAGAAGAAGCCTGTCCTTATCTTTGCTATATTCTGCTTCGGGAATTTTTTCGGGTGGAAAAAAGGGAGGGGCACACATTCGCGATTCCACGAGAACCCCGGGGGTGATAAATGGCCAAGTTTATTGGAGAGAAAAGTGCGCGAATCTTGAGCTTATCTGGTGCTACCAGCTCGATTAGACTCGACTATTGCGCCACCTGGGGTGTGAAATATTCTCGCATTGCAGAACCCTTTTTTTTCGCCCTGAAAATGGCGAGGGGGCATGTATGGCCAAAGTTTATACGCAGAAGCTATTGTTGCTATCGTTATTCAAACGATGACAATAATGGGTTACGAATACCATGGGGATATGCTGACAGTTCAAAAGATTCGAGCACTGAATCAAGCTGACTGCTGGGATCATATAGGAAAAGAACTGTTTCTTGCAATCATATCGACATTCGCGAATTTTTTTGCGCTCTTCATGATTCGAAAAGTTCACTTCCAGTCGGTTGGAGAGCTCTGAAAAATCCTGACCTAAGGCACCGCCCTCCTTTTTTATATATATCATGTATCTGCCCCCTTTGTGCTCTTTGTATGATGCGATTGATCCCCTTTTGAAGAGCGGTTGTTCACATTAAAGCCAGGTGCCACTCTATTTTATGAACCGTAATCCACAATGGTATTGAAAACTTTTTGTCGATTATTGCGTGGTGCAATTTACACGCTCAAAATATTTCATATTGATAGCAATTATGGAAATTTGATGGAATTTTTGAACGTCGAGTGAGGGGGTAATAATAACTGCTGCGAGTTGGAACCTCTCGTCTCATCAAGGGCAACTCGGCCTGCTAATTACATGCATCGCGGTGTTATTTTTTTTTGTTAATTTTTTTTTCATGTAGGGTTAACTGGTTTTTAATCCACGGTGCAGAAGGTAGTTATGGCGCTTAATGTGCAACTTTTATACGGACCTGGTGTATGTAATCCTATGCTGCTAGTTGGTCGCAATAATTTATCGGTACAACTGAGGTCAGCTGGGGTCCACGTGAAAAATTTATTTCCCGATTTGGCCGTTACCTTTCGAGTTCGGACACAATAAAACATCAATTGATTCCCTCCTCTGCGAGTTTTTGTGGACCAGTTTGGGTCCCGGCGTGGAGGCGGCAGGGCATAATTTACAACCCCCTAGTTGGCAATGTGCAGAAATCCACCTTGGCCTGCATACTCTTTTTTTTCTCTCTCTCTCCGTCGGGTAATGTACGGTCCATGAACTTCAGGATGCGAGGAAGTTGCTTGGGGGAGAGATTGAAATGCAGATAAGATGGATGCTCACAAAGCATTCAGCGGATGAGCACTAAGGCAAGCCAGGTGCCACTTAATTGTCTCATCTAGAATGACAATGGGTGTAATGTACGGAATGGGGTTGTTCCACCGCCAGTTCTTTCAACTTCTCACTCGTTACATCTGATGTAACAAAAATGTTACATGCGAGTAAACATTTAAGCGTGACGGATAGTAATGCATTCTTCCGGTATAAGTTTATTGACTTCGGATAATGGCGGAACCTGACTCATGATATATTCAATGAAACATATACAATACGGTAAAATTAGAATTGTGTAAGTAATCAGGGAATTTGCTCATCGTAAACACGGTCAGCAGGAAATGTATTTTGGGTTCGATGTACTACTAGGTCTTTCCGTATGGGTGTGACGTCACTTCCTAGGATAAACGTTTTTAAACGTGACATTGACATGTACATAGCGCAACATTTCAGAAAGACTTGAGGATTGTATTAACATAAAGTTTCATTAGCCTGTCACTCAGTGTTTGTTATACAGTTGATAACAATGTAATGTGGGCTGCTCACGAGTTTCGATCCGCTCTGCCCTGTAGTTGCTATTTTCTGTAACAGCTACTGTAAAGTGTTCCTATATAATTCAACCTAATCACGCCTAACTTTTGAGGAATGTGTACAGGTGAATTGCCTCAAAGTCATCAAGTTCATCGAGGGGGGGGGAAAGAACAGTATACCTAGTGAAGCTGATTCATCCTATTTATGCGGTCTTATAGGGGCAAGTTTGTAATTCGCAAACTGGAAAAAAAGATTTTTGTCGAGGTCTGGGATAATGGCAAGCCGCAGTGGAGATTAGTATCTGGCGATTCAGAGTCGCAATTATTCACGAATGCCACTGGCGGACTACATATTAAAGGAGTTTAAGGCTTGGCCTCGTTGGAGGAAATGACACAAAAAAAAATCATAGTAAATTTTGGTGGCTGCGCAAGCGGAGGATGCACAAAAGATTCTCATTACGTATTCAGAGTATTGAATAGTCGGAAGCCTACATGATGTGGGCGGGCTAATCAGCCACAGTGCTTTCTAATGTGGAACTAAAGAAGTATTATTCGGAAGTGGGAGGGGGATGTAATGGCCGGAAATGGGCGGCCGGACGCTATATAGCTAATTTGAATGTGTTTGATGTTTTCTTTTTCTCATCACTTTTGAGGATGATGATTCCCTGGGCAGAGCAATTAGCTGAATAACAGACCCTCCCGTGATTTGGGCTTGTTACCTGGACGTGACACGAACCGGATAATTTGTGGGGGGATCTCTCTATATATACATATGCCCAGTGCCCATTGTTCCATTGTGTGATATACAGAGACGAACATTGTTTTTATTGTAACCGGACGCTTCTTTTATTTTGCCCTCCGGATCGATATGTGTGTGAAGGATTGGAGAGACGGGGGTTTTGCCTTTTTACTCCGCCGCTTTTCGTGAGAAGATTGAAGTGCAGTAAACTTTGGTATCGGGATATTAGCACGGAATATAATAGGGTTCCGTGCGACTCCAGTGCTGCCAAGATTGAAGATTGGTATGCAGGAGCAGGTTGTTCAATAACCTCCTTGGCTTTAGGAACAGTGACCTCAACCCAGAGTATATAGTGGTCAGGGAAATATCTAGTGTGCTATTATTCATTATTTATTCGCCTGTAACACGACCTTCATTAAACCGCATTATCGCGTTTTCGATCAAGTGGTAGCAACGTCTTACCACAAAACAGATGAGACGCAAGAACAGTGACAACTAAGTTAATTTAGGGGACTTATGGTCGTTAATATTTTAATTAGATGTGGTATTATTGGGATAATTACTGTGGGGAGATGTTGCCCATACGAGCCAAAGAGCTTACTGGACAATTAATCAATCGATCAGATATGGTGGAATGAACCTGTCTATAACAGTCTCTCCGTTCATTAATTTTTTTTGGGGGGTAATGAACAGGTTTCTGTTGCTGACAGGATCACATTCACTTGCTCGGTTTCTAGGGCGAACAATCCATGACTTCTTCCCCTGCCACCATCTTGAACTGGGAATTGGGCCATGTAGGAATTGTTAGGTGATGTAGGACAAAGTAGCGGATTTGCTCTACAGCAAACAAATTGTCAAGTGGATGGATGGCTACAAAAGCGACTGCCTCACTGCAGCTCTTCCATTTTAATTGCTGCTGGCAATAATTAAAGCGTTTGCATTTTAATACCTTAGGAGGATTACGTGGCTTTCTACAGAAACGCCAGTGTATTCCGATGTCTGCAATTCTCCCAAAGTAACCCGAAGCAGGCGAACTTTGTATTTGCTGGAAAAATCGGATTTGATTTTTCGATTATTTTTTTAAGTTCAAAGGTAGCGAGAATATAGCCTCGCACGTGGAGAAGCAACGAGGAAAAATTATAGTAAGTAGGAAATTGCAGACGCGCCGTTTTTAAACTTGTTGCTATTTCCGTCCCGAGTGGTGCTGGCGTATTGGAAATATTTTCCCTGGAGGTAAAGTGTCAGTGTCACAAACGCAAAATAGGAGCTGGCAAAGCCTCAGTATTTATACACCCGAACCATAAACAAGCACATCTCCGGGACTTCCTGCTGCCACCCTGTAGAAACTATATATTGAAACGGCTCTCAAAACATTTCCAGATAAATGGGTCGTCCTCCGGAATCGATTGCATGTGGAAATCACTGGCATTTATCTTTAAATAAACTGCAAGTGTGCACCCCGGATTTCCGTAGTGATTTATCCCGTGAGATATAAAGAGATTGCAGGAGCGGGGAAATATCCATAACTTCTGTGGAATTGTGCAGTGTACCATCCTGTACACGGAACTTGCTTACAAGTCTCTGGAATTTGTTGCTGTTCCGAGCCAGCTGTAATATGGCAGGTTGGGGTCTCTGGATGCCAGGAAAAATAATCCGCCAATAAGACGAAGTTTTTTCCCCCTTCAGCTTCAGCAAAAAAAAAAAAAAAAAAAAAAAAAGCTTTCCAGGTCCAATGAGTTTGGGCACACCGGGAAGAGGGGTGGGCAACTTTTTGCAACTTCATAAATCTTTGATTCCTGGTATGTAACATATTGAGGAACGCAGCCACGTCAGAAGTGCCAGGGTGATGCGGGACATCCCATTGCACCATGGGAGGAGGAGGGGGGGGGGGGGAAATATTGCAGCTGCTACACTGTAACACTGCAGGAAATACGAGCATTCACGTGAGAAGGGTTGCCAAAAAAAATACTGATCCTTCTGCTGCAGGATATCCGACATTCTACATCGATTCCCTGCAAATTGAGGCGTGATGTCACGTACAAATAAGAATCAAATAAAATACAATAAAAGCGACCGTGTTTTACAACTAGCGGGGTGTAATTGTGCTCCTTCGATGTAAGGGATTTGGGGCGCCTTCTTGATGACTCGTCTTCATAGCGGAAATATGTTGCTAATTAGTGATGTAATATCCTCGGTAACGGGTTCAGAACAAATGCGAACTGGGAGGTCACTTATCAGATCTCAGCAGGAAAGTCATAAATGGTTACCTGCCGACTTTTACAATTTTTAGCATAAAAAGTGCCCAAGTTACTCTTCTACTAGAGTAAACTATTTGTTTGCATGCTATAGTTATACATATAGCTACAGAAGTCAACAATTAGAGGACAGAAGCGCCTGGTCAGTCCTGGTGGAGTTTGTTCGAGCAGTGACTCATCATCAACGTGCACGTAGTTCCACTTTCGCCCTGAGAGCGGCAGAAGGGTGCATAGCAGTGTTGCCAAAATTTGGCAACGGGTCCGCTACTAGTAGTTACATGATTCTCTTGAACTGGTTGCTAGATAAAAACCATTCATAACTAATCCCATCTCCATCTTGGACTATAGACACGGGCAATGTACTTGTGCAGTACAATCACCCGACCCAGCTGCTGTAGTAGGCTTATACAGTGAAGTTATTTTACAACGGGCCCTGGATACAGTGGAAGCCTCCCGGAAAATATTTTCGGAACGGAGCGACTCCGCTGTGGACTGGTTTTACAGTATTAATTTATATAGTGCTTATAAGACCGCATTTACGGTGGATTGAATAGGATATAAACCCGGATACAGTTAAGTGCGCATTCCATAAACAAATGGGATCCACCGGCACTGTACATTACTGTGGCTGGAGGGCCTCAATTCTCCTCCATAAATGTTGGATTACTGTACAGTTTTCGGTGGGATCCCTTGTATAGTTGGAGGCAACAAATGGACCGGTAAAGAACGGTTGAGGCCCATCGAAAGGAAAAGGTGAAGGCACATAAGCTGACCTCTCCGGCCACATCACGTTGCGGTCTTCCTCCTTCGCCCGATTTTCCACCCGAAAGCCTCCTTTGTCCCCCAGGAAGTGCGGGTAAAAGTCGACCCCCCTCCCTCCCCCTCCCCCTCTTGATCCCCCAGGAAAAGGCCATGGAACTGCGATCATCTGGACGTGACCGCGACCTTTTTCACTTCTCCTCTAGATTGGAATTCCAGGGACCCCCTCCCCTATTTTGAGGTGTGCCCGTGAAGTTTAATAGCAATAATATTTGCTTAGTAATTTGGGAAGAGCACGGCCATTGTTGGGGAAGGGCGATTGGATAGTAAAACCTGGACTTTGGGGGGTTGAACCCGGGAAGCCTCTCTTCCTGGAGTTCTGGAACAGCTGCTGTAGCTAAATGGGGGAGAATGGGGATGAGAGAACCAATTGGGTAAAAGTTACGCTCCATTAGTTACTAGCAGTGGATTGATAAATGAAAGAAGTTTGTGAAATTATCGCACATGAATACCCAAACTTCGTTTAAAAAATCCTAAATTTTTGGGCATTTAGGCTCAAAAAAGTGTGGTTTTCGGACTTGTCCCTGAATTAGCCCACGTAAGACATCCATGTGCCTAGTTTCAGCACTCTCAGTAGTCCGGAATGGTGTTAAACAGCCATGGCATACATATGGACAAACTTGACGCTTTATAATAATGTAAGATTATTACTGCATACAAACAAACATGCAACTGTTTTATAGCGCTTTGTGCTTCAATTTTCCAGTTCAATTAGCTTATGACATTCATTAATTTCCGTTTCGCCTGCTGTGTTCACCTGGGAAACAGTTTCAAACTCAGCCTAACATTGAAGCACTAATCATCCGGAGAGATGTGCACACAAGAATATAGTTTATATGACAGCAGACCTCCCATAAACAGTAGGTGGACCCGAAACTAGAGCCTGGCCCCCACTTATATGCCCATGAGGCTTACCGTTCGTTGTTGCCTCCCCAGGCAGTACACCGAGTTTTGGATGCAGGAAAGAGGGCAATGCCAGTTATCTAATTATTCATATGTCTGTTTACTTTACATGGTATTCCCCCACCCACCCACCCACCTTCCATCCCAACCCCCACATCGATCGCTGCTTTACAACCGGAGCCCTTGAGCCCCTCATTAGTACTCCGGGATATGTCTGGAATTAATTATTGTCGGGAGGGGGGCTGGAGCGACGTTTTGGGACAAACAGGGTGTTTCAAATGTCGGCGTTGCCTTACCAGAGCGCTGACACATGAACTACTCGCAAGGAATTTCAAATCGGGAGTTCGGAGGATACTGCACACGTGTCTCAGTACCCAGGGTATTTTTTTTGTTCTATACCTGCAATATTCTCAGGTTACGACTCCCCAAAAAAAATTCCATTTCAAAGCCAGGTCCCGTTTCCGACATGCCTAACTCCTTACTATTGGGAACATGTAACACATTTCCGACATATTCCTTTGGGATTGCTATACCGGTACCTATAGCCCAATTCGCCGTCGGAGTGTTATGGACAGGCAGAAGTGGAAGTAGACTGTGACAGTAACGGTATTTCCCTTTCTCTATGTATAAGCGTATCGGAATCATTGCTGCATGTCCTACCCAATTTTTTATGCGCTCCCNCCCCCCCCTTCCAACCTCACCAGCAGACACGGAAGTCCTGCCTGACTCTCAAATCCTATTGTTATAACGCAAGAGAGAAGGCAGTTTAGGCAGCAGTTATGGCGGTTGTGCGAGTACTGCGAATGGCAGTGATGGAATTTTGCTTCCCTGAGCCCAAATGAACCAGATTCCTCTTAATTAGGTGGAAAAGGGGGGCGACGGAATCACGAAGAGGAATTGTTTTCTCGCAACGTTGCGGAAGTCATTGGCTTCCCCCCGAATGAATTGCTGATAATTACGACGCCCGAGAGCGGTTTTTTTCACTCTTCTGAAGCGGCTGGGTTTTTTAAAAATTTAATTTGCCGCGCATTCAAAGGTGGCAAAAGTCGTCTGATTGAAAATACCTCGTAGTGTAAACGCACCTGGTGAGTACGCGACCTACCGTAAGATGAAACTGATGGCTTTATAGTTTTTTTTAAAAAAAAGACCTTAGGTGCAGTGCGCTGGAATGACCCGGGTTGGGCAACGGATGTTGGGACATCCCGATGGAGAGAGGGGTGAAGTGGAAACACTTCTTTGCGGGTGTCAGACGAAGAGGATGGAGAGGGGGGTGTGGGGAGGTTGGTTATTTCTGTCAGGTCTCCTTCCAACTTCTCTTGGGAGGAGAGGACCTCCTCTCGCTTCTCTCACTATTCCAAAGGCTCTATCATCGTTGTAAGCTCTCCTCGTTTTTGGAGGTTGCCAGCTCGCCCGTCTGGATGTCGGCCAAACCATGAGGACCCGGGGCTGAAACTTGCAAAAGGTCTCTCATTCAGCGGCTATTATACAGGGCGAGTCAGACGAGATGCTCAGCTCTCCACTGATAAGAAAAGGCGGTTATGGCGCTGCCAGGCTGAGAGCAACGAAAAGAGTTATGTGCTTTCAATATGTCTAACACTGTGAAGTGGCTTAACACATGCAGTATAAGTTAGAGAGCTCTAGGCATTGTTGGAATGTTTGCCGCCTTTTATTGGCTATCAAAAGTTGGCCTGCACAAAATGGTTTTGACATTGACGTGAGATTTATATCAATATATTTGAAACATACTCTCTTCCAGTGAAAATTTCACTCAAAAAAGGAGCAATTTCGAGTGAATTTCCCGCGGCAAAGATTAACGCAAATCGAGTGGAATATTACTCTATTGAAATTAAGTGAGAGACTACTCTTTCCAGTGAGTGAAATGATTACTCATTCTAAGTGAAAATCACTCATGAGATCGAGTGATTCTCACTCAAAACGAGTGGAAAAATACTCGGAATTGTTTTTAGCGATATAGGTGAATCCCAATGAATCATGAGAAGGGAACTTTTACATCATAAATTCAATGTATGTCATGAAAAGCATTTATAATTTGTTCTATCACGGGATGCCTGCCATTGGCTGATATGGATCACCTCATCTGTAGCCTCAGAGGTCAGTCACGTAACGGAGCTCAAACTGCAGTATACGTCAGTTTTTGAGAGTGATTTATTGACTCACCCTGTAGCAGGTGACCTACCTATTCTATTATCCCTATATAAAAAAGAGTTACACGCTTCGTCCAATTTGTCGTAGTTGGTTTTTGGGCAGCGCGCAAAAGGTTTTTTTTTTTTGTTTGTTTGTTTTTTGTTTTGTTTTTTTGAGGCCCTGTCTGGATTGACGCAGGCTCCATTCACAACCATTTGCAGCTAGTTGGGTAATGCACGTGATGGGCACACACATACACACAAAACCAGGGGGTTGAAAAAGCTCGGGCTTTTTGGCAACGATGGTGCTTTTAGGGCAGTGTATATTAGCTGAAAAGTTGGTCTCTCTCTCGTGGTGTCATCATCACATGGTTTTGTGGTAGCCCAGAATTAGTGATTTCCATTAAACTCTGATAATAGAGGGAACGTACCGGACTGAACTGGACCGGTCTGGGCCTGAGTGAAAATTGTACTCAAAAAAGGGATAATAAATGCAATTTTTGAATGATTTTTACTCCACAAAGTGGATTCAACTCGAGTGGGAAAAATTACTCAAAAAATGAGCGATAATGAGAGGCAGCCTACCCTTTCGTTGAGTGATTTCCACTCAATTTGAGCCGCAATCAATCCAGGTAGAATTTTCACTCAAATTGTTTAAGAGTGTACACTTGTATAGTAAATTCAGCGTTTGTTATACGTGGTATTTTTCCTGTGTACTTTCAGATGGTCATCCTGTCCCGGAGTTCAGCCAGCATAGGATATTCAAACCGCGGATCTACCACGGCAGAGAAAAAAGAGAGCTGACGTCGACTAGAGAAGAGGTGAGCTGCATGCCCCCAAAATATTGACCCTTTTTTTGTTGTTACCCCCCCCCCCCCCCAGTATTTTTTTATTCAACCTAGAGCTTTTGCCAAGGAGGGGGTGTCCAAATATAGCGCCACGTGCTCAGAACTGGGAAAGCGAGAGTGTCGCGCACCAAAAGTTTGTAGCCGCTGATTATAGGGTTTTGCTGGATTCTAGTGCACAGCAGCACAATGGCTAATTGACTTCGCCTAGAAATTGGGCTTTTCACAGCAATGGGGGCACCCTGTAGTGCAACTAATTGATTCGCTTGTCACAAGTCATCAGGGGCACACTCTTCCCTGGGAAGGGAAAAGTGGAAGTTTCTAGGGAGGGAAAAGTCCTGAAATTAAATGAAAGGGATGGAAGACGGGAAATGCAGAAAGCGACTGACTTTTGATTCACTTTTTTTTATTTCCATGCCAGGGAAAGACGCGGATTTTGCTTGCAAAATTTTTTCCCCTCTCGGAACAGCTCCTGCGCGGTAACCAGTCAAAAGCCTTGTTTTTCTGCTGAGATGCTCCTCTGTAGGGATGTTCCTCTGCAGAGATGTTCCTCTGTACTTTGTCCATGCAGCGGCCATTACGTGGAGATAACACCTTTTGCTTTCAATCCCATCAATTGTGGCTCCTGCCTCAGTTTTTATTGGTCACTCCTCTGCTTCCCATTTGTGTTAAAGTCTGGCCGGATAACATCATCCAGCAGCTCGCGACTTCAATTACCGGTCGGGTTTGTCGCATTGCATGGCTTCAGGTCGGTCTAGGTCACAGTCGAAGTGTGACTGCTGCGATTGCGGTAGTTGAATGTCAGGCCTTGTCGCCATCCCCCCCTTGGGGTCAGGTCGAAATTGCTTCTCGTGATGCCTGCGGCTTTTACCTTTTCCCCAAGTGCGTTAGGACTCCCACGTCCCAGGTGCTGAATAATTCACAGGCCGGGCGCCGTCATCTCGCTTGGGACTTATATGTTTCTCAAAAGGATTGAACGTCCCAACACTCCCAGTCTTAAGGCAAAGAAAAAAAGAATGGTTCGAGCTGCTTCTTCGTTCCTTTTTTTCTTATATGAAAAAGAGCAAAAATTGCAGCATATTTTCCGGAGTTTCTTGACGCCATGTTTCAACCTCCATCCACCCCCTTCACCTGATGCATAATGCATCAATCGGACAAGATACATGGGAAGAGAGGACTTGGCTAGATTTTTTTTTTTAGCGTTCCTTCTTTTTTTTGGGGCGGAGGTTTTTGGCGGAGGAAGAAGTTAACGACCTTCAAGGTCGAGATGGAGAATGTATTTGTGGCCGTAAACATTTGTAGCTTCTAGCGTATATAACATTGGCAGTTATGGCTTCCAAAAAATAGCAGCGCTTTGGTATAACCCGCCAGTTTGAAGTTGTTGCCGACACAAAAAATTTTACAAAAGTAGGTGGCGCCGATTTGTCACGTTTTAAAGAAAGAAATAAAAGCAGACTGTGTTTTCACAAAGCGGATGTGTAGCCTTTGTTGTGAATATATGTGCAAATCATGTGAATTTTCGGAGCGGCCACACACATTTTTTGAGGCATAAATAATGGAGATGTTTATCTTATGGTAATTTACACAGTACGTGTTGTTTATGTGCAATTTGTGCTCCCTCCTTCCTATATAGTAAATTAGGACCTTGGTTCGCACCAATTTGTGCTTTATGAAGCTGTCGGACCCGCCATAATATATACGATCCTTGTTTTTATTTTACAGAACGGCCACACTCACGACATAACAGTGGGGTTCGATGTCGACGGGAAGGATTACATACTCGATTTAAAATTGAACCGGTAAGTACATATTTGTTGAATTCGGGTTTAAAGGCATCGATTTGACTTATCCTCTTCTCTATTTTTTTCTAGGGATTTAATCCCAAGTTCCTACTTTGAAAAATATCACCATCAGGGTCAGTACGTGATAAACACCCCAACTGCCAAGGTGAGCTTTTTTCTCTCTCTCTCTCTCTCACTCTGGATCCTTTTTAGTAATTTTATTGCAGTTTTGCTGCCACTTGGGAGCCCAACCTGACTGAATTACCAAATAGGGGGAAATTCCTTCAGAGGCCATTATGCTAGTCTCGAGGGACGTGCCCAGAAAACCTTGTGTACAAGAAGAAAAAAAGAAAGTGTGAATATGCCTTCATGTTTCTAAGGAAACTATGACAGAAGCAGCATCCAAGGCTACAGTGCAGTTTCAGTGACGTTACGAACTGGCAAAAGCCGATATTTGCACTCAACCTTTTTTTTGGGGGTTAAGGATATATATATAAAAAAAGCGCCTCAGTTCTTATAGGCGATACAGTGATTTTGAGATTGAAAGTGGCAAACCTGCCTATTACATGCCAGTGCAGTGGCCTAATGTTTAATGTAGCAGACGAGAGCTGCGGTTTGACGTCAAATGTCGAGCTGCATACAGTACATTGAAGGTTGGAAACTGACCTGTTGTAACAGTTGGGATGCCTGACACTGTATGCATGTAGGTCAGGGAAAGCACTTTTTTCTTCTTCTATAAACTACCGAGCGGGAGTTTAAGGTAAACTGAGGGAGTAATTAATTTAGCTACTGGTGCGCATGATGAGTACTTGTTTCACCTACAGCGTTTTGCTGTAATAAAAAGTACTTGTTTGAACTACACACTGTATAGTCTGCAGCTCGTTAAATTTAAGAGAACCGCTGAATTACAAATTACATCGCTTCGAGGGGTTGCATCTGTTGACTTTGCACGTTTAATTTACATTCTTCCATCCAATTCCGGGTTATTTGACCCATGTGGATTGTCCTTTGCCTTCAGAAATAGCAGTAAGGATTTTTTTTATAAAAAATATGGCACGATATAAAATTTTTAGATCGGAATTTTAACCAAAACGAAACTGGTTTAAATGCTAAACTAGCTCGCACATTTGTAATGAGATAATGCATAAATAGCATTTATGAATTACAAATTTAGTTTACAATGCAACCTAATTGTATTTTGGCAGTAATGCAATATTAGCCTGTTTTGTATCGTGTGCACATATAAATCATTAAAAAATATGACACACACTGCATAAAAATTATGGACAATTATAATTTTTTTTAGCTGTCTTGAATTTTGGCGAGAGAGAAAATAAAATAGAGAGGCGGAAGCTATATATATTTTGAGCCCAGTGGTGTATAGCAAACAAGGAGGAAGTTATTCTAAGCAAGCGGAGAGGTAGAAGGGAGGGGGACATATTAGGTTTGGGATTGGGAAATTCCATTAGGTGCGGAAGTCCACATTGAGCCCTCAGCCTCAGCTCTTTCCCACCCAACCACCTCCCCCTACGAACCTCAAGAGAGAGACGCTCTCTCTCTCTCACTCCCATCTCCGGAAGGAAGCCCTAATTTCCTCCTCCTGTAAACACCAGATTCTGTACTCCAAACTGCAGGAAGAACCGCACCAACACAGGAACTAATTGCCTTCCATCGCATTTTAGTTGCTCCGAAAAAAGATTCGATAACTAATAAAGGAACATTGTTAGCAGAAACAGACGACTGAACAAGGGATAACCAGTTTTGTATATGTAGTTTTAGCCCCTGAGGAGTTGAATCTTGGGCGGAGAGGTATAGATAGCCAAATAACGCTTTTCTGTAACTGTGGGCAGTGCATTATGTTGTTTGAGGCTCGGGTTCAGTAGCCGGTGGGCATTCCCAACACGCAATTCTGCAATCAATATGGCCATTTAGCGATTGTGATGTGTGTCATCGTCCTTTTTGCACACGTTTGAATGGCGATTTTTTCTCTCTCTTCCATTTGCAGGAGGTGGAGCTGTGTCACTACCAGGGCCAACTGAGAGGTGTCCCTGGATCCTGGGCTGTCATTTCCACCTGCTATGGTCTCAGGTGAGATCATGCCATGACCTTCGATAAATTTAGCCGATTGTTGTCCATTGTACCCCCGCCTCTTTTTTATGCGATGGTCGCCAGTTGGACGAATCCTATGCTGCTGGATACGCGTGCTTTTAAAAGCACTTGTGTCTCTAGAGGATTTCCCGCGAGGTGTCAGACGCAGACGTCCTCAAAACAGTAGATCGATGTTGGGGGGGTCGGGATAAAAGGGGGGGTATGTACACCGAAAACTTCTAGTCAATACAGAGGTATTCAAGACGTGCGATGCTGTGCTTTTGGATTAATTGATCGTCATAATTACCATCCTAGTCAGTTGGGGTGTACCAGAGGCAACTATGTTACTGTACGAAATGGCAAGCCGTTCATGGGGCTATCCGCAGATTCAATTATCCTTCAAGTGCGTGACATTGGTGTAGTTGGAGGCCTGGCAGCCAGATGTCATGTATTATCTGAGCCCCTGATGGCGTGGGGGGCACTAACGGTCCTAGTCATAAACCAGGCTTCACATGCAGAACCAGCTAATTAAAAGTGCAATTAACTCCACATAAGTTATTGTTACTTAAATTCTCCCCAGAAAGTTTTTGGTTCATGGCCTCATTCGGAACCGGAGGAGGAGAGTTTATGGAAGGGCAGGAGCTGTTAATGGAGTCCTTTAAACTCCCTGTGTGTTAGAGTAAGGGGTCCGGTCCACGGAGCTCTTTGGGCGTGATAAACTGCGTGGTCTTTTGTGGTCCTCAGCCAGCCATGCAAGTCACCCCTCAAAACACACAGGGGCCAAAGTTTACCAAGATCTAGCCCTTTGCATCCTTTTCAGCCGAGCGTAAAACCTTTGATTTAAGGCAGAGAGCCCTTTTGATATATAAATGTGCGGAGGAAGCCAAGGAGACGCTGATTATGAGAGAAGGCGTGCGGAAATGGGCTGCCAGATTGGGTCCTCCTCTGCTGCCGCGGCAGGAGGATGCTCCTGATAATAATTATGTGCTTGCGGATTATCTAACCTTGGTTTTCAATATTACAGGGGAGTAGTACGTATAGTAATAGAGAGTGGTGGGGTACTGTACAAAGGTTTTGATTTGGCTTGGGTCCAAGACGGCGACTGTCCAAAATGGAGCGGGGTTCCGGACCGGTCTGTGTGTCACAATGTTATCGTCCGGCTTCATGGCCACGTTTCCAGGACGGATAAGTTGCGCTTCATTGCGTGTCTCGTCAAAATATATGCGCGCTGCTCGAGTATATAGAAAAGGACTTTGCCTTATAGTGCCAAGAATCATTACAAATGCAGCATAACTACACGTGGATGTAACACTGCGTACCTCAAAAGTACGGAATATTCCATTTAAAATTTAAAGTAAATGCGAGCCAAGAGAAATATTGTCAACATTTGATACCTTAGCGAAAAATGTGTGACTTGCATTAATTTAAAATAATCACTTCCAGTTTTTTGCTGCTGGATATATGCTCTTGATATATGTAATGCAAGAGAAAGTCATCCCTGTGACGTAGCCATCATTTCAAATTCAATTAAAATGTTTCACTAATGATGTAATTTGCACTGCAAGGCGCTTTCTCAGCGACTTATAAAACAGAATAAAATATTTCCTCCACTGTTCGCGTATAGTTTGCAGCAATATGAAAACTTCCCAGATTTTCCAGTTCAAGTCAGATTTTCACCTCTTGTAATAGGCTATGGTAGTAGCATATAGCAGAAACCTGTACAGTAGATGTCATTAAAAAGTCAGGATAAACTTTCAACATGTATTATTAGCGACAACCTCAACTAAAAATATTGTCACGGGTCAAGGTGAAAAAAAAGAGCCAATCTATGAACACTTCCAGATTTACGCGCAGGGTTTGAGTATAGCAAAAACACCTTGGCTCTTTTTTTTACTCGTTAGACAAAAGTGACGTACTTTAGGACCTTGATTCATGCCAGGTTTGCAAAAAAAGAAGTAAATGAGCGGGCAATGGAACGAACTTTTGCAGTTTTTCAACGTCCATGCGATTTTTGTTGGCACCGCAGAAAAAAAACCTCCCCCATATTTTTCCTCATCGTACCTGTATAAACTTTTAAAAAATCAAGGCTCATACATCTTTTCAGGCAGGTTGAGTGAGAACAGTTGAGAGGTTGGGTCTCTCAGAGGGGGGGAAAAAAGCGTATATCTAAAGCTTGAGGGAGTAAAGCTTTTTCTGTATCATGGGTTAAAGCTAGCAGATCATCCTTTATCCTTAGCACCTGAAGGCTTTTCCTCGCTCGGCCTAATTTAATTGCCATATGGATCCAACCCCCCCTCTGAAAGTGCATTGCTTTTTATGGATCCTTCACTTCTGGGTCTCGCTTTCATTATCAAATTCTTGCTATCGTAAGCCATGCGCTCTCTCTTTTTAAAAATATATTATTTAAAAAAAAATCTTATTGCTACCCTCTGGGGGGAACATGGTATGCAAAAGCAGCCCTCAAAATGCGACCTAAGGACATTTATTATAATAATGATGCTTTGGATGCATGCCTGGATTTTTGCTGCTAATGAGGAAACGCATGAAATTTTAATCATTTTTTTTTCTCTCTCCATATTTCAGCGGTATGGTTTATGATGGCCAGGAGCTGCATTACCTGGAGCGAGTTCCTGGAGACAAGAACAATTTGCACTTTCTGTACAGGCATTCCGACATGAGGTCCAACCAAACTTGCGGTAAGTTCTACAACAAAATTTGCCATTTGTTGTCAATTTTGGTGGCAGAGATTATTCGAGATGATCGCTACAGTAATGCCACAATCACAGTGCATTAGTGGAACTCTCTTTAAAAAAAATCCACGTTTTTTAAAAGCCTGTGCGCGGCTTATGGATTACCAGTACATAACGCGAAGTCGATGCCCTGGAAAAATCCAGTTTTTTTTTTGGGAGCGGCTTTAGCACACTGAAAACGGCCAAGATTTCAGATAATTCCTGGTGATATTCCGCGGGCGCCTTTTTTTGAAGGGGTTGTGTTGCGGAAAGTGCGCAAAAGTATTATGAGAAGGAGTGAATCATTCTGGTGAACCGCATCCAAACGGTTTTTCTTGCCTGGTTGCTGGTAATGCGAGCTGGATGCTGCTGGAGCTTCACATGAGTCATTTCAAGCTCAACAGTCAAGATGTGGCTCCCGGTTTATATTGTCACATGGTCAGAAATGAAGGTGACCCAAGCGGTACATTCATCTACTTTTTAAAAATGGAGCATTGTTATTGAACTTTTTTTTTGGTCGCGAGTACAGCATATGCAGTGCGGCATTGACCGGAAACAGTTCACCCCCCCCCCCCCCCGAAACGGAATGCACATCCGGTTTTATATACAGTGTATATCGAGCCTCCCCAGTGAGCGTCATTCAATATTGGATGTTTTTAAGCAGCGAGGATTATCGGCCTCTACAGCGGATTTAAAAATCCAGGCAGTGTCTCAGAACCGGGTATTGAATTCTTGATATCATGATCGACCCCTCCCCCCGTTTTAGCAATTTTCTGAAGGTGTACACCGGAGATTTAGGCCCGTCGGATAGGGGGATTTAAAGCTCGGGTTATTTTTAAAGAGGAAGCATATAACCGTTTTTTTGGGGTTTTTTTTTTGTGAAAATTTGAAGGCGTTGAATGCAAATTGCCTCATTTGGTACACACTGAGGTAATCTGTTATTTTTTTTAAAAAATAACGTACAGTAAGCTAATGCACATTGCATATGTTTTGAATACATTGTACGCCATTTTTTGGGAGATGAAAATGCACAAAAGTAGTTTTAGAAATTAATTTTGCCGTTAACACTTATTGACGTCCAGTTGTTTATTTTCTTAACTTGTGAACCCATTGCCAAAATTATGAATTGGATGTTTGTCCGACCGGATAGTGCCACGTTGGAAGACGCGATTTTCCACGTAGTACTATCCGTCACGCATAGATGTCGCACCCTTTCCCAGCACACTCCTGCCACTTCAAGTCGTGCGGATCACAGTGGTACTATCAGGTCGGACAAACAACAGACGGAGAGAATAAGCGGTTAAAATTTTTTTATTCGTGTTTGGTAAGTTGAAAAACCTCATTATCGCAACTGCTGATGGCCGATTTCATACCAGCAAGTCACACTCTATATATAAAAGCTCTTTCAAGGTTTCCGATTTCCACAGTGATCGATATCTATTTCGCCCAGCCAATTATTTCTCGCCCAATAGTGTTTGACATCGATTAATCCCCGTTGCAACTATATACCCCTTATATTGGAACGTGCGACGTGTATTGAGTTGTTTTAACCCCCCCTGCGAAGTCTGTAACACCCTGTACATTATGCAATGAGCCTCTGCAGGACGTGTCGAAATGAACGAAGAAAGGACAAGGTTTCATTAAACTGAACTTTTTAACCCCCCCTCGACGGAAACAATGGCCATATTTAATAATAAATGTCGCGGTACGTATTCCGCATCAGAAAGTGAAAAAGACGTCTCCGGAAGTCCTTAAGTCGGCTCCTTAATGAGGTGCAAAAGAGAAGTTTTTTTGGGGAGGGGGGNTTAAAACTCAGGGTTGACAACACATGTTTTTCAAAGAGCAGGGCAATTGAATTGGCTGGCTTAGCGGATATTTACAATTTTTGCCAAAAATTCGCGACCTGCTGGAGGGAAAAAATAATCGCGAGTGAGGGCGTGTTATTTTTACGCAGATTGAAATTAGTGATCCGCACAAAAAAAAAATGCGAGCGTAATTACGAGGTATCTGCATGGTACCAATTACCGTACGAAGTATGAATCTGCATGGTACCAATTACAGCTCCCAAGTTCGCAAAAAAAAGGCCGTCCTTTTGAAGTTCATCGCACAAACCTCTCGGCTTTTGACTTCATCTGCGAGCAGTTTCTGGGGGCTACGAATTGCCAATTTTCCTTGTCCTTGTGACGGCATCCTACCCTATATTTTTTTTGCCTTTGCGAAAAGTTTGCGAAAACTGTGTGCCGCACTTGGATTTATTACTCCCTGTTGTTTGCTAGCTGCCTTTTTTTTTGTTAAACGGCTTGAAACTTTTGGGAGCTCACTTTGCGAGATAGTGTCACTTTTTGCGAAATTAAGAGCATGAACTTGTATCGATTGGAAATTCTATGCAGATTTTTTTTTGCGATTTGGAAGGAAGATGTCTGGCCTTGAGTACTCCCCAAGCACTTATGGCCCCTTTCCAAATATATAAAAAAAGAAAAAGAAAATTTAGGCCCCTGACCGAGTTTTGGGGAAAAGACCGAAACTCCCATCAGTTTTGTCTGGCAGATTCCAAGGATGTCTGCTGGAGAAACGTACGATTTTATCACAGGGTGTTCAGCAACTTGGACACAAATTGGGGACCAAAATTTTGGGGGGGTTTTATGCAACATGTTGCCCAGACACTTCCCTATATATAATACCAAAGTCTCTGGATTTTCGATGGAGTCGTCTGCTTTTGTGGTTTCAGCGACTCCGGAGTCCAGACCCCTCCTGTAACCGCAGTGTCCATCTATCCAGGAAATATCGGGTTCTCCAGACCCTTCCAGTATTGGGTTGAAGCATCCCTGGAATCTGGCCGCGGATTTTCGGTGCGGTTGTCTCCCCCGTCGACCGAGGAAAAAAAATTCATCGAAAACGGAAACGTGAAACCTAAACCGCACAAAAAGTCCTGCACTTTGTAAAGTACTTGTTCGAAACTCCCCCCCAAAAAATGTGCGTGTCTGGTAATATAATACGGAGGAGAATTCCAGGACACTTTACCGTTTTGTTTTTTTCATGGGAACCATTGCACAGAAATTCCCACGTACACTTTTTTTTTTTTCAAAAGTTGTTTGCGTGCGTATGTTTTAACCCGTTTTGAAGCTGTGTGGTCTTTTCATGCACCGAGGGTTGATCAACCACGGTATATTACAATGGATTTGGTACACGAACAGCTCAACCATACCTATAAACATGAATTCCACCACTTTTCAGCAGCCAAATCCCGCGACTCTCGACCCTCGACCCGCGACCCTCGACCCTCGACCCGCGACCCTCGACGAATAAACACGGGTTTGAAAAAAACTCAGGTTAAAATTTGACGGGGAAAAAGGGGGCGTGGCCTAAAGGGCGCATTCCGACTCCTGCCTAACCGCAGTGACGTCAGAGGGCAATACCGTATTTTAGATCGCTCATATCTCGAAAACTAATACGTATTTCTTGAAACAAAAAGACACCAAAATTCATTAAAAAATCAGGACGATTTCTTGTACATGGGTTTGTAGGCGGTACGTGCGGCCAAAAAAATGTCCTCGCCGAAAATGTCAACAAACTTATTAAATTACCGGACCGGGTTGGATTACCCGGGCCCACACACGAACTGAAACTGCATTTCAATTAAAGATGAGCTAAACAATTTCATAGTGAATTGGCACTGTGAACCTTTATTAAACTGGACTTTTTGTAGTTGACACCTCTTTTTGCTCCGACGGAGGGATTTCAGTAGCGAAGAGTTCTGTAACTAGCCATGGTTCGACAATCACAAGCAAAAGTGTGATTCGGTCCTCTCAGACTCCAGGGATTGTCACAAAGGCTGTTACGGTCAACCTGTTGAAGCGTGATCAATACAGAGATTCCCCCCTGGAAAACTAGCTCAGGGACTTTCCTTTTTTTTCCCCTCTTCCTAACTATATGTTGAAGGGATGGGCAAAAACTTTTAGAGGAAAAAGTTTAATTGGGCAAGCTACATTATATGGTTTGAATGTGCTCACTTTATGTGACACACTGTACTGGAGGAGTCCAAAAAAGTTGTCGACTGTTTTGCAGCATCCTTCAGTAATGGTCTGTTTGTAACCGGACACTGTCGCTGCTGCAGCATTGCAAAAACCGACCCTTAAATATTTTTTTTTGAGGGGGACCGATGGACTTGGGAACTAGGATAATGTCGTCTTCCCAAGTTTCCTTTTGCCAAGTTTCGGATAACCAGACCTCAAGGATGGAATTTTTGCAAACAAAAAAAAAACATAAATTGAGGTCATTCTTGAAAATTGTAGCGCCGCAGTTTCCATTGCAATGTTGTTATTACGGCTCATTCTGTACGTTCCGTTCCAGGTTACTCAGGGACGCATCATATTATGGCTGATCAAGAAGTCAACCGAATACTCAGGGTAATGCGCTTTCATATGCGGAATGTGAATGTGTACTCACGTGATTGCAAATTTTGCAGTACAAACGAAGCACCGAAACTATTAGAGGACCTTACAATGCAAATCGGAAGAGCCGATACGTGGAGCTGGTGTTGGTCGTAGACAACAAGGAGTACAAGGAGCTGGGAGAAGACTTGCCCAAGACGTTCAACCGCTGCAAGGAGATTGCAAATATAGTCAATGCCGTAAGTAAAGTCACATCATCACATCACGACGTTGCCAGCGGATAACAATTACGAGGCTCATAACATGTTCTGTGATTTCCCGTTACAGTTGTATGTGCCGCTGAATATATTCATTGCATTAGTTGGAGTGGTTGTTTGGAACGAGCAAGACGAGATCCCGCTTTCAAACGAAGGTGACGTGACGCTCACAAAGTTTCTGCAGTACCGCCGGGAAAGGCTGGTCAAGCAGCATCCGAACGACAATGCTCAGCTGCTCACGTAAGTGTGTACGTACACCTGACGCTTATCAGTCTAACGGATTATTCTTCCAGCGGAGTCCAGTTTGCTGGCGGTGTTGTCGGAAAGGCACTGAAGGGACCTATTTGCACGTACGAGTTCTCAGGCGGTGTGAACATGGACCACAGTGCGCTTGTTGCCCTGGTGGCCACCACTGTTGCTCATGAGCTGGGCCACAATTTTGGGATGGAGCACGACAGTGACGACTGCCAGTGTCCCTCCGAGAGGTGCATCATGGCTCCGTCCTCCTCCAGTCTGAGTCCCACCCACTGGAGCTCATGCAGTCTGGAGTATCTCGCACTTGCGTTTGAGCACGGGATGGACTACTGCCTTAGAAACAGGCCACGAGCGCTGTTTGACGGGCCAGTCTGCGGGAACGGGTTCGTGGAGCCAGGGGAGGAGTGCGATTGCGGTCTGGCCGACCACTGCGAGAACCCTTGCTGCAATGCGACGTCCTGCACGCTCTATCCTAACGCAACCTGTGCTACTGGCGAGTGCTGCGACCTTAGGTTAGTCTGTTACTCTTATCCTCATTCATCAGCGTCTCATTTGTACAAATTTTTGTTCAGGTCCTGTCGTCCCAAGACACCTGGCACTCCCTGCAGATCAGCAGAGCATGAGTGCGACCTTCCGGAGTACTGCACTGGAGAGTCGGAATACTGCCCACCTGACGTGTACAAAATAGATGGCGAGGTTTGTAGTAAAGGCCGTGCGTACTGCTACGAGGGATCTTGCCGCACCCACACGGACCAGTGCCGTCTCCTGTGGGGTCCGTCTGGAAAGAACTCGGACGGCCAGTGCTACTCGCAGAACAATAAGGGCACCCGCAATGGGAACTGCGGTTACCTCCGTCTGAACCAATCGTACCTAAAGTGTCAGGACGACAACGTGCTGTGCGGAATGCTGCATTGTTCTCATCTGAACGAACGGCTTGAGTTCGGCATGGAATCTGTCTCCATCTTGTCGCACACGTTCATCAACACCGGTGGGCGGATCATACCATGCAGATCCGCAATCGTGGACCTCGGACTCAATGAGGTGGATCCCGGTTTGGCGCCAGACGGAGCCAGATGCGGCGAAGGGAAAATGTGCGTCAACCAGAAGTGTATGCCCGTGCAGTCGCTGCAAAAGGGCGGCTGTCCGTTCAACTGCAACGGGAAAGGAGTGTGCAACAGTCGAGGACACTGCCACTGCAGCACCGGGTTTGCGCCTCCGTACTGCGACTACCCAGGACCAGGCGGGAGTGACGACTCAGGGCCAGCCAGTGATCCCAATGGTATTCGCACGTTTGTTAATCGTCCGACGTTTGTACTAATGCCAATTCGTTACAGGTTCGAGCGACTTTGTGACGGCCCTTTACGTGATATTCCTCGGCATTATCCCGCTGGTGGCCATCATGGCCTTTCTTGGCTACTACACCCAGAAGAACGTGAAGCAGTGGTGCACGCCCGGCCCGTTGCAAGCGTCCCAGTACGTACAGTGTCCCTGTTGTGTGCATTTTGGTGCATCGGTGAAGAGAGAGCGGCTCCCTTCGATGAAACCTCGCATGAAAGGACCTCCTCCTCCGCCCCCTCCTTCAGCCAAACCATGCACGAGGCCGGACATCACCTGTCCGACCCTAGTGTACACCACTCACAATTCCGTACAAACACTAGAAACGAGGACAAATCAGTGCACGATTATTGTCCCATCACGGAAAGCCCCACCTGTACCAACCCATCTTGCACCTTCTCGCAATACTCACGCTTTGTCGTAACTTTCCATGCATGACGAACTAGCGTAGCTTAAAACTGCATGCTACTTTCTTCTAACGTTGCATGTACATTCGGATATTATTGCGGCCGATCCGAGAAAAATTAATCAGATTTTCAGCCACCTGCATGTCGTCATTTTGGCCACTTTACTGCCAATGTGCATAGTAACACTTGTTGAAAAAGTGCACAGTTTGCGCAGTTAAAAATTATTTGAGTTCGCTTTATTATGTGTGTACTATGCTGTCGACTCTGCTTCATGCTTTGCTTTTTGTCTGTCCCTTTTCTCTGTAAAGGACCAAGAGTCAGAAGTACGCTCCGAGGTGCCGTCCGCCTTCCTTCAAGTCGGAGGCCAATGGTCTGCGGAAAGTGGACATATCAAACCCAATCCGTGGGGCTGACGTTGGTGCGGCCAATTCCGATGGTGCGACCGTCACGCTGCTGCCGAAGCCGCAGGAAAATGGGTTCGTGGCACCAGCTCCTCCACAACCAGCAGCTGCCAATGCTCGGGTTGGTGCCATTCCGGACAACATGTTTGGACAGTTCAAAGGGTTCAGCCTGACTCCGTTACAACCGGACGAGCCGCCCAGTTACGAGTCTGTGATGGGGAAGACGAAGCAGCGGCCTTTGTCCTCGCCTGAGGTCAACCGCCTGGCCGACGAATCTGACGGGAGTCAGACTGCGCTTCAAAGGATAACCTCGTTTTTGAGGCCATCCAAAGGAACGCTTCAGCGGAAGAAGATCGACAGGGATAGCCTTAGGAGTTTGCACATATCAGGTCCGATTTTGCAGCCTGGTGCTGTACCGGTCAGACCGGCGCCACCGCCACCGGACGCCGCGCCAGACAGTGGCGCAGCGACAGTGTCCCGCACGCAAAGCTTGAGGTCAGAGGCGACTCCGCGCGTCAACATCCACAGCTTCGGGTCAATGAGAGGTCGCCGGCCTGTCAGTATTCCGACAGCCAGACCCACATCACCGCCGCCTCGTCCGCCGCCACCGAAGCCTCCCAAGTCGGATTCAACGCCATCGCCGCAAGACTCAATATATTATTACGACGATTGCGTTAATCTGATAACCGGAAATGCGCCACTGGCCCACATCGACGAGGAGTCATCACCAATGTCGGGCGATAACATCTACGCCGTTATTGAGGAGCCGGTGTCGCCGGTTGTGTCGCCACCGCCGCCATCCCCTCCTGAGCCGCCACCGATGGCAGGGTACGTGTCCCCAACCGCCGGGGTTGTGAACGAATCCAAAAGCGGCGGAAGCAGCGAATCACTCGGTTTGCTATCGGAAATAGTGTCTGAAATACAATCCAGGAACTTGGACTCGATTTACTCCACATTCGGGCGAAGGAAGAAGAAAGGACGTCCCGCAGAGGACGACCCGGACGAAACGGACAGTACTGAGGGAAAGAGGCCCGATTCGGTGTCGTCGACGTCCTCGTACGTTAGGCCGACACCCGCATTGTACAGTAACATGGGTCAGTCTGGCACCGGGCCGTACCTCAGCTTTAAATTGAAGCCTGTGACAACCGCTGCCCCAGCGACAACCGCTGCTCCGACGACAAGTCCTGAAGCTGCTCCGGTGAAGAGTTTGAGGCCTACCGTTGCGACCGCAGCTGCAGTCAAACCAAGCACGGTTGCGTCTCGTGCACCGGCTGCTGGGCCAGTCAAACCCGCAGCCTCGTCTGGTGTTCCAAGCAAGTTTGCACCCAGTAACTTAGTCAAACCCAGTGCGGTTAGTGCCAGTGCTGCAGTCAAACCAAGCGGTGCTGCTGCGAAGCCCAGTGCAGTTTCCGCCACGTCCACGTCGTCCAGTGCAAAGCATAGTGTGGTCACATCGCCCACGGCCGCACCGTCCGGCTCCAAGCCGGACTTCAGCACCTTCAAAGGTCCGCTGAAGACGTACAGCTTGGATTCATCGGTGCCTAAAGCAGCTGTAGCGCCAACCAGGAAATCCCCAGCGACGTCCCCGGTGAACAAAACGGATGACGAGAAAGTGCTGACGACGTTCCGACCAGCACCGCCGGTTCCTGGTCCTTCGAAGCCTCTTCCGGCCGTACCCACCAGTCGGGTCGCACCGTCCGTTAGAGGCGCCGGTACCAGGACAGGTCGGGGTGCCACCAGCCCAACAGCGACCGCCGGTGTTGCCAAACCAGGCAGTGCAGGGAGGGGTCGGACAGTTGCAAGCCTGCAGCAGAAGTTCGAGAGTGCGTCGGACGGGAAAAGGACCAATTTCAAGCCCCGAGGTGGGGCCGCTCCAGCAGCATCCAAAAAGTGAATTTAAAAAAGAAAACCTTTTTTCCGTTATTCGTCACCCACACTGTGATACAACAAAATAGGGAGTCCCTCGTACTGAAAAAATATGAAACGATTAACACGCTCCCTCCCCCAATTTTTAGTTTAAAAAAAATGGGAGTCGCTCGGTTTCAAAATTCCGCTTAAAATTCATCGCAACGGTCGCAAGTTTTGCAATCGAGCGACTCGGTTTTTAAAAATAATGCCCAACCGTTGTTTACTGCGGGTAAATTGGTTGTAAAATCCTTCCCCCCCGATTAATATTTTACTTTTCAGCACCAAAGACTGTCCAGTCACATGTCGTGTGTGTGAATGTAGCGTGTGGGTTATGGATGTTTTTTTTAAAAAATTAATTTGGAAAGGTCGTTTTTTAAAATAATTAAGTTTGGGATTTTTTTTTTTTGTATAGATTACAAGATGTTTGTTAAAAAAAATTTTAATCGCACAATTTGCTTTCAATGCCCTGTTATTTCCGAGTGTGCCTAAGCTTCGATTGAGCGGCACTTAATGTGTTTATATTCAGTATTTTTTCCCCCCTGTGATTTTTTTTTTTAAAGAAACAATTACCCTCAGTTGACTGCATTACTGATGGTTGTATTTATAAGTAAAAAAAAATGAAATGCTCATGTGTATAAGCTTTATGTACAAAAAAATAATGGAGAAATGAAGATTGCACAAAGTGTTATTGTGTAAAACCTCCTGTCGTTTGATTTCCCGCAATATGTCCGACTTGCGGCAAGTCAACAACCGGTTTCCGCAGCGACTGGTGACAGTTTCAGTGTCAACAATCAGTCCGGATGTACACCACATAGAGCAGCTTCAGTAGGCGTTGTAGAGAATGAAACCAGGAGCGGACTACACGTCTGACGTCAGACGTTTGGCGCAACCTATTCCCCGCAAGACTGTTCTCGTAAAAAGGGGGTCACTCCCATGCGGTACTTCAGGAGACCAGGTAAATTCACTAGCGAAATGTTGACGTACTTTCTGGTGCTGACGGTGTAATTACAGAAGCCGTACTACCCCATCTCCAATGCCGCATTGAAAGCGGAGCCGACTGCACGTATCCTGTACCTTGCCAAGCCGAAGAACAGGCTTGACCCTGACGCTCAGCATAACAAGCCTCCTGCTAAACGCCCGCAGCCGTTTCCTCACGCTCCGTACAAGCTTCGACCCAACAAGTACAAGCCAATACCCAAGCCAAAGCCAATCGCCGGACCCTTCCTGCCAGAGCCGTTTATCGCAAAGCCGACACAACCACTCGACCCGGACATATTCCCACGGACAGCATTAATGGCTATACCGAGGGGGTACCACAAAGATTTCCTGCCGGACCACGAGGTACGCTCTCATTCAATTAGAGCCGGCAATTTCTAATGTTTTGATCCGCAGTTTCCGTTGCCCGTAAGGATTCCGGATGCTCGTGACGTGGAATACTACACTCTTCTGTCCACCCCGAAGAGGGTCTACAAGCGGGAGGAGTCGCTGCCCAACGTACGTTTCACGCCGTTTCTTTTGCAGCGACTTTTCCTGACCTTTTCCCCACGATAGGTACGTAGAACGGCTCTACTGTACGAGCCAACGGAGCGCATACTTGAGCTGGCCAAACCCAGGCCCATTGCCAAAGGCTGGCGGCCTCCTCGCCTGAGCATGTCCGTATCGAAGAAAGCGCTTCAATACAAAGGTAATACCTGATTGGAATTATCGGATTTGTACGATTGACGCAATAGAATTGGGCAAAATCATGTTCTAGCGACGCAGCGCACCATCCAAATGGCTGAGCCGAAACCCTCCCGTGGTTCGTACGCCAGGCAGAATTACGACCCAAGGAAACTCCGCGTTAACCCAAACGCGCTCAGGGCAGTAGCAAGCAAACGGATCATAGAACTATCTCAGCCAACAACCAGCAGAGAATCATTACGTGCAAAGAAATCCTGAAGCAAAGAAATGTTGTGACGATGGAAAACAATTTACTAAATATCTGTGCCAATTGAATTATACAGTGGATTTAAATTTGTCAAATAAATACTGCAACTAGTTACAGACTGTACACGCTACGTTTCTTTGGCTGATACTGCTTGGGGTTTTGCAAATACTGTTGACTAGTGCAGGTTTCCGATGATGGCGTACACGAACTCGGTGGTCGTTGCTTGTCCGCCCAAATCCTTCGTTCGGATCTGTCGGAAATAATGTGGAAGTCAGTAACGATAGGTGCGTACCCTACTGAACACGTACCTTCCCAGCCTTTAGGACCTTATCCAGTGCGGATGTGATCATCTTTCCGTAGAACTCGAGGTTGACGTGGTTGAGCATGTTGGCGGCGCACAACAGCATGGCGGTCGGATTGGCCACGTTCTTTCCCACGGCCTCGGAGAAGGTGTGCCGTGCGCCTGGTTCAAACACGACGCAGTCAGCCGAGTACGTGGCTCCTGCGACGATCCCGGCGCCTCCGACCAACCCGGTGCAGAGGTTGTCTATGATGGAGCCGTACAGGTTTGGCGTGACCATTACGTCGAACTGGTGCGGGTTGGACACCATCTGCATGGTGCAGTTGTCGATGATGATCTGGTCGAACTGGGTACGCGGGTACAGCTTGGCCACCTCGGTGCAGCATTTCAGGAACAGGCCGTCGCCCAGCTTCATGATGTTAGCCTTGTGAACCGCAGTCACCTTCTTACGACCGTACTTCATTGCGTAATCGAACGCAAACTTGGCGATCCGGCGGGACTTCTCAGCCGTCACGATCTTCAGACACTCAACCACACCCTGCAAATGTAAACATGTTAATTGCGGCAGGGTATGATCTCGGCCAATACGTACTTCCACACTCTCGTGCTCCTGTGCAGAGTATTCGCCCTCGGTCTGCTCTCGGATGATTATGACGTCCACATTCTTGTGCCTGGCTCGCACGCCCGGAAGCGACTTGACGTGCACCACGTTTGCGAATAGGTCCAGCGACTCCCTGAACTTGAAGTTGAGGGTCTCCAGCTCGCCGGTGTGGCTGTGGTCAGGCGTGGCCAAAATTCCTTTCAGGCAAACCCCGTTGCGAGTGATCGACTCCTTCACCTGCTCCAACGGCGCACTCATGTTGTGGTGGATCTCGCTGAAGAAGAACGGCTCAAAGTCGACAGGAACATTGGCCGCCTTGAACACCTCAATCACGGCGTCCACCAGCTCCGGACCCACCCCATCGCCAGGAATCAAAGTGCAGCGGGTACGACCTTCCGGTTTGGACACCGGCGCTTGCTGCGTAATCGAGAAAAACATGTAACAAATCCGGACTCAAACTGACAGGATTTGATGCCGACCAACACGTTTCAAGCGCTCTAAAATTAAAGCTAAAGAGACTTTTCACCCATACGTTCCATCGAAGCGCTCGAAAGTTGCAGCATAGCAAGAATGTACATTGTAAAAAGCAAAGCACAAATATTTTATAAGAAGAGTACGTAGCTTAATTGTAAGTTGAGCGCAAAGAGTAGATCAGCTTTTCCTTTAATTCCAAGCGTACAAAGTGTACATCATATTTTCCTTTATACAAAGCGTACATCATATTTTGCTTTATACAAAGCGTACATCATATTTTGCTTTATACAAAGCGTAGGTCATACTTTCCTTGAATTCAGAGCGTACAAAGCGTACATCAGCTTTAATGCCGAGTACACAAAAGTGTACATCATCTTTTTAAAATACATTAATCGAACGTGTTGATCGGCAGTCGTTCAAAAAGTGAAGGAAGAGTGACTCGTATTCTCACTGCAGCGACTATGCGATTACTACAAGCTTTTACGCCTAATTACCAGGCACTTATGCGCGCGCTTCCATGCACTCGGGGGGGNNNGGGGGGGCGTCTTACCTCGTATGTTATAAACCGGTCTGGATCCGAATCCTGCGGCAGGGTAGTAATAAAGAGCCCTGGGTGTTAATTTCAATTAGCCATTGCAATTAAATTTAAAAAAAAGGAAAACGACCCCAAAAAGCAATTAAAAATGAAATACATGCTTCCATGCAAAGTGCATTCCTGCCGAGGTAATTACAGCCATGTAATGTGCAATCCATTATTAAATTAACGTTAGCAGCTTTAAATCGTCGCAATTGCAAGCCTTGCGAACCCCACATGAAGCGCATTTAATTGCAACCCAATTTGTTTCATAGCAAAAAACCATATTATTCAATATCTTTTTATGTAATATAGAATTCCATTTCTTTTTTTAAAAAAAACCAATTGCATTCCTGTTGGACTTACTACTCCTTGATTGTTCGAATTTGTTGAGTGAAGATGCCTCTGGGAGCCGATCAACACGGGTCGACCCAACTGCAATGGACAGAGGTCAATAGGTCAAATATGACCTCATTTTAAAGGCGATTTAATGTGAGCCTCACCCTGATTAAATTGAGCCCGCGAACAGCTGATCGAACGATGGCCGCCATCTTGGAATCACGGGCCTCGAAGGACACGGGAAGGTTTCCCGGATTCCTTTTTTCTTTTTTGAAGGAGAGAGGACTTATTCAGCAATTAATTTATATAGAATCGGATTATTAATTAAGAGGCTAATTAAGAGCCGAGTTAGGCTTAATTTTTTATATAGAACTGATTGAGGTCAATGCATCCGGCAGTGTTGCCAATCGGCACAGTGCAAATTATTCGTGCAATTGTTTTCATAATATAAGTGCATTCAATCGCAATATTTTCTGTACCGATAACATTAGGCTTGTAATGTTGAATTAATTATGTTCAAATTGTGTGTGTGTGTGTGTGTGTGTGTGTACCACAAATAGTGTCACAACCACAGCCTATCGCAGCTGACAGTTGACATTCGGTAGCCAATGGACGAATAGGGACGAATCGTAAACTCCAATTCTGGAACGTGTAAATTCTACCAATTCATTTGCACATTCACGTACGTTTGAATAGTGCGCCTGCGCCATTTCCCGATTGTTGTGTCTGCAACGCTGTTTGGAATTATTACAATCCGATTACAATTCAATGGGAATGAGCGTGAAGTTCAATGCATGTTCTGCACACCGTACAGTAGTACTGTACTGTGCGGAAAAGGAAACGAAGGTCTTGACGTCATTAGTGTGAAACAATATGAGTATTTATTATAACAGTGTCAACAAAAACAACATTGTTTACAGCTATTGTTGCATGAGAACAAAATGATGGCGTCAGATCGTCGTTTCGTGGTTTTGCCGCACTGTATAACTTTATGTGCAGAACATGCCTTGAACTTGACGCCCATTCTCATTGAATAATAAAATAATATTGTAAATTGCAGACACAACAATCGGGAAATGGCGCAGGCGCACTGTCAACGTACGTGAATGTGCAAAATACACTGGTCGAGTTTACACGTTCCAGCATTAGAATGAACGATTCGTCAATTGGCTACCAAATATCAACTGCGAGCTGTGATTGGCTGTGGTTATGACAACTATTTGCCGTGGAAAATGGCGCATGCGCACTGTCAACGTACGTGAATGTGCAAATGCATTTTGTGGAGTTCACACGTTCCAGCAATGGAATTTGCGATTCGTCCATTGGCTACAAAATGCGCAAACTTTGAGCTGTGATTGGCTGTGGTTGTCACACTATTTGAACGTACGTGAATGTGCAAACTGTACTGTTCACTGGAATGCACCAGCAATTTGTACATAACAATGTGTGCTAGTCTCATTTGCATATTGTAATTATTGCAGAGACACGGTTAATTGGTTTGAACTACTCTATAGTTACGGTACGTTCCTGTACGCATGCGCCATGAGATATCCCCCTGTTGGCACCCCCTGTTCCCAACTACAGAAATCTAACGCGAACGTAGTCTAGTTCCAGTGAGGCCCCACCCCCAAATCCAATCCCAGAATCCATTTCGGCCGCTTTGTTCCTTTTACGTCACAACTCCCCCCACCTCACCCCCTTCCTCGCCCCCCCCTCCCTCCCTTGGTGTTCACACTGAGACGAGAGAGGAGACGAATCTTGTTCGAATCGAACGGTGTTTAGAACGGTGAACTGCAGACGGGGGAAAAGGAACGAAATGGTGGTCCGTCACTCGTGATATATTCCTCTCCTTCCTTCCCTCCCCTTCGTTGCCCTCCTCGTCGTCGTCTTCCCCCTTTCGCGAGTCGTCGTCGTCAAAAGACCCCTTTCAAAATCCCGGCCCCAAGATTGTAGTGGGCCCGAAGAAGCGGAGACTGGAAAGGGGCGGGAGGGGCGGCGGTGTTGCTGCTCCGGGTGCCGCTGCTGGGCCTGGTGCTGCGGCTGCTCAAGGCGGGGGCCCCCAAGGTGAAGGAGGAGGAGGAGGAGGGCCGCCCCATCATCCGAAGGGGAAAGGTACAGCTGCAGTTGTAGCAGCAGAGGCGAGTGGTGTCGTTCCCTCGGGGGCCAAGAGGAGGAGGAAGATGGCCAACGCCAGCTCGTCCTCCAGGTCGGAGTTCATCGTTGGAGGGAAGTACAGGCTCGTCAGGAAGATTGGCTCCGGATCCTTCGGGGACATTTACCTCGGGATCAACATCACCAACGGGGAGGTCAGTATCAGGTCACCATCCATGCCGCTCTTAAAACCTCCAGGCATGAGCACTGTGTGTACGTCTCAGTACTGACAGTCCCACCTTTGCACAATGTTGGCTGCAAACAGATGTTCCGCCAAATAAGGCCGGTTTACACAATGTTTTTCTTGGCATTAGTTTGCCCCAGGCTACTTTTGCCAGATGTCTTTTAAACTGAAGAGTTTGCAGCACTTGATGGCAACAAGTTGGGTCAAAATGTATCAGTTTTGTTAAGTGTCGTGCGCTACGTACTGGCATATAAGATGCACCCCAACTTTTGGGGATCATATTCAAGGGGGAAAGCGTCGCATATAAGACGCGGGTAAATATATGCCGTCAAATACGGTAATCGCTTCATGTAAATTTCATTTAAATCTTCTTTTTCCTCTTCGGTTATCTCTCCATCTGTTTGCGTCTTCTGTAGCCCTATAAGTTGCTTTGGATTCGTCATAATGAACTTAACTTATATTTAGAGTGCAGGCAGTGTATGTTGCAACAAAGTATCACGATTTCATGTCGACATGTCATGACAGGTTTCCAGTTCATGTGTGGAGTACAAGCCTGTAGCAGTTTTGCGCTACTAATAACAATTTAGCATGATTATGCAGATAAATGTAATCTGAGACCAATGTTAATTAAAGGGGAGGCCAGATTCAGCGGTGAAGAGGTCTGCATAAACATGGATTTGTGGGCAATTTTCTTTACATTTACAAAGGTCATTCAGGCTGAATTATTCATTTCTTAGCGGTACTTGGCCGTTTGAGCAAGGAAGTTGCGGTGATATGTGTAAGCAGATAGGTACAAATCAAGGGTTTATCAAGCAAGTTTTATCTACTGCCATGAAATGGCCAGTGTTTACTTTGTGTTACACAGTAGGAGTCACTGTTTCAACGTCAGACATTGCATTGTTCCATTAACATTTTCCCTAATCGACAAGTTTCCACATTTGAGTTTTTAGAGCACCCAAGTTTTTAGGACTCCATTACGTTTGATATGAAAAAATTATCAGAAAAAAAAAAGCTTTGTTGAAGCAGTAGGGAGATAAATGTCTGTTATGGAGGAGGTCATTATCTTGCCTTTTTTTTTTTTGTCCCATTTACAGGTTAGGGTTTTTGTGATAGCAGACTCCGCCATTGCATGTTTATTGCGTATGTAACAATTTGAGCAAGGCGCACTTCATAGCTTTGAACACTGGAATGGGATTCTGCAGCAGTAATAATATAATGCTTGGCGTAATTGCAAGTAGAATTTTGTGGAGTTGCTGCAAAACAAGACGTCTCAGAGTGTATGAGCAATCCAGGGTCATTGTCACCAGCTGTTCCTTTTTTTCTGCCTGTGCAGAAATTGGATTGTGGCAGGGTTAAGTGCTTGGAACACGATACCGCATGAAGCTGAAATCTGCAAACAATGCAAGTGATTGCCACAAATACCGAGAAATAGCTTCAGCATTTTCAGTAAAAATGCTCATTAGGGAGCGAGAAAAGTGTTTTAATGATTTGTGGTGCAATAACTTCCAGTTTTGTTGTGACTCATGCACCACATTTGAGGCGGTTAGTCACTGGGTTTTGGTCAGATTTAAAGGGGAAAGAATTATTAGTGGCCACGCCACTGGCTGGTTTTTTTAAAGAAAGTAAACTGCGAGTGTTTGCTACTACACGTTTGGATACATGGCCTTGGGTCAGGTGATTGCTAAAAAGGAAGCCACTCCGCATTGTGTATCATTTTAGTCAATATGCATTCCCACTGCTGCAAGTGCATGACCTTCACAGCAGCGTGGCTAGAAAGGGGCATGTAACAGGATGGCTGTTTTAGTTCCTGACAAAAACCCTTTATGTCTGAGAAGCAAAGTATGCAAGAGGATTTCCAGCAAATCCTATTCCAAAAATGGAATTTTAAAGTCATTTTGCTGGGAAGCGCACCAACCATCTTAATGAGCCTATCTAGCTATCAATATATTTATCTACTATCAGGGTTAATCTGTAGCACCAAAACTATTCCGCTTGTCGTGCTGTTGACATATTCTTTGTTATGTTGCACCACCATACGAAATAATAATATTTAACAACAGCTTGTTAAGCAGTGGCTGGGCGGGGGACCTGAAAAGCAGGCCTTGATCGTAACTGACCATTGAAAAACAAGTTTTGCAAGAGAAAGGCGATCTCTGCAATGTCAGTTGATGCACCGTATCAATTCATTGCAATTTGTATGGCATTGGAATTGTACCAAGGAAGTGATTTATATGATGAAATAATCATTGGAGCTGCAGGCGATGATGTGTCATTGGCAGGGGAAGATTTCGTGGACTGTTATCATTTGTAATAGAAGGATCTGCTTTGTTTCAAAGTGTTTTTAGTGCACAAACTGCATATAAGAAAATATGGTGGATACAAATTCCACAGTGTGATTGTGATTCTGCAGTCTGTAGCTGAGGGAAATTAAGTTTTCCGACATTTTATGGGAACCACGTATCTCATTTTTGTTCGTACCTCTCCGGGAAAATTGCATCAGAAGTCAATGTTGTTACACTTCCCCGTCTTATCTGAAGTGCAAGTCTAGGGCTATAGGCAAGGGTTCATTTGATTTTACAATTAACCAGAGCTAACCTGGTTGCTTGGTAAATGCTTTTATTTGTCGGGAAAGGGCAGGGATTTCTCCTTACCTGATCAGGGGGACTCTAGTTGAACCAATGCCAGTCGAGTCCCTTTTTCGGGGAAGAAAATAAAACCTTCTGTGGTCGATGGAGGGAGAGGAAGAAAAGACATCGTGAGAATGAGGCGTTTAGCTCGCTTTATTATGAACGATCGGGCGTCAAGCATATTTTTACTTTTCAAAAGGCTTACCCTTTGTAATAATTCAGTTGCTTGTGGGTTACGAAACTAAGGACCCTGACCAATGTAATATTTCTGATGTATTACAGTGCTGATAAGATTGCTTTAGAAGGTGCAAAATGTTGCAATATTACGTTTCCCTCTCTGGCAGTCCGATCAAGCAGTGATTAATTCTCACTGTTGTCGAGTTGAGCACGATTGACTGCTTCACTTACATGTGATTGATGAGAGCATGGAATTAGGGGCAGCAAAAATTAGCAACATATCAGGCAGGAGGTTTGTCATTGGCGAAATTGCCATTGGGGAAACAAGAACCGGATCTGAATTAAGCTGCTGCTGTTGGGTCTCGAACCTTCGCATGAAGTGATCTGTCACCTGAAAGTTATTTTCATTCTCTGTGGGCAGCCGATTATAAATAGGAACCAGGAGATGATAAGTGAAGGCAGTTGTGAAATGCAGTGCAACGCACTAGCAACGAGGGTTGCTGCTATTGTCTCCTTTTTTTTCTTGAAAACATCCATTTTTAAAAAATGCCAAGTTCAAAGCAGAGGTCAAGCTCAGCCTTGAATTCACATTGACAGGAAATATCACAAGCTGGGAAATTCCATTGGCCTGTTGCATCATGTTCTTAGAATTATGCCCCTGCCACGGTAGCAAGTTAGACATGCTGCACTGACGTACAAACATTTACACTGCACCTGGCAAAAAAAAAAAAAAATAGTTGGCACATGCGTGCAGATTAACTTTACAAAAACGATGAGAAGTGTAATGTAGCCTGGCTGCAATCCATGCAGGAAAAGGCATGTTATTGTGTATTTGCATAGCCATGATGGCTCCTAAATGTTGTCCTGCCATGTTTGACAATGGTACAATATGAAGGTATTATTATTGTATATAACTCACGCTTGCATTGTTCAATATTAATTTCTCAGGACAAAGTCAACCTGACGTTATAATAAAGTTACACGTGCCCTTGTGTACGTGAAATTCCTTAAGCCATGTTTACTGAACTTGAGGTGTGCCTATGTACTTGGTGTGCCATTATGTAAGTTGATTTGGAATATGACTGACTTGGGTCACATGAGATCAGTGTTGCAATCATGGCTAAATCACGGCTTGACATGGCCTACTTGCAGTAGTTAGTTGCCACGTAAGGACATTTGCATTACATGAAGAACAAGTCGCAGGGAAGAGGCGATTTTTGTGTACTTGTGCACTTATCATTTTCTTAGAAATACCTAGCAGTTTTTTTTTGCATGTAAGGCCATGAATAAATTTCTGTGGAAGCAGCATGAATAAGTGACGTTGTGGACGGCCACATTGCATCTCTGCAGGTCAATGTGGAGTAATATAATGCGTTCATTGCGTTGTTTCTGATTTTTAATGAGTCTGCTAGAACACGAGGCCACATGGCAGCGTATTTTGTCATAAATATTTAAATGGTTGAAGCATGAAATGGCTGGGGTGTTCTCAGTGGTGGTTCTGAATACTGCTTGCTAGCGAGAGGTGATTGGCTTACATGCTGTCATTTCCAAGTGCCCCCGTGATTAATTTTCACACTTTACAAACTGGGAATAACCTGTACGGCTCGTTTTGTACTACGCAGTGCCAGCACTTACGATGACAAGCCTGTAATAGTGCTTGAAATAGGACTGGTGTGGGCGTGAAGGGTGCAAGTACATTTATAGTGCGTAATCAAACATCGCCCTGCAGGCAGATTCAATCAACATTTTGAGCAGTACTGTAACCCTGTACTGTGCCCTTTGTTGATCCTTTAATTGTGCTGCAGGTGCTTGCAAATAGCAGGCTCCATTTAATTCTCAGGTTGATTGTACTCTGTGGCTCGATGAAATGAGCTTTGATTGCCTGCCAAGCCCCTTGTTTAGGTGAAAAGCTTTTAGCTATTACATTTTGTGCTGATGGAAACCTTGAAACTAAAAACATTGTTTTGTTCTTTTTTTGCAGGAGGTGGCTGTGAAGTTGGAATCAACCAAAGCAAGACATCCTCAGCTCCTGTACGAGAGCAAGCTTTACAAAATCCTCGCAGGCGGTGTAGGAATCCCCCATATAAGGTAGGTGACCTGTTCGTTCGCAATTACCACGTACATTTCACACCCACTTAAATGGGAGCTCCGGCTTCTTTTAGGAGGAAGTATTGTCACTTCCACGTACAGGAAACGAACAAAACTTGCATGGGAGCCGGAGAGAGAGAGAGAGAGAGAGAGACATTGCGAATTGTGTAATGACAGTGGATTAGAAAGTGAACACAGTTTAGATAACATCAAGCCATATTAGAGGAGAGAAATTATATATTTAGTCCGGTTGCTCATGTGCACTTTTCATTTTTTTTTTTAAATTATTAAGATGAATTGAAGCCAGTTCGAGTCGATTGCGGATTGAGGTTTTCATGAATATAACCCCCTCTCTGGCCTGTGGCTGTGGGATGAAGGGGGTTCAGTGCCATGCAGTTTACAGGAACCTGTTGGGATATCAGCTGGAACTAGTTGTGTCAAGTTTTTTATTTTTATGCGTGTGTAACAGGACAGGATGGGGGAGGTGGCGATCACTACCAGTATGTGCAGACTTGTACTACCGGGAAGGAAAGAAAGAAAGAAAAATCATATCCAGAGATGGGAGTGTTGTTGTTGAATAATGTGGTGGGGGAGAGGGAGGGAGGCAGGGAGGGAGGGCTGGAAGGTCTTGATGGTATAAATAGATTAATGTCAGGGCTACTACCACACTGCCTCTCTTGGAAGAGTCTATTCCTGAAGCAAAAGGCTGTGACTTCCCGAGGGGGAAGGGAGACATTATGCAGGATCTACAGGATGGACACTAGGAATATTTAAACAAGGGGACGACACGTGTGTGGTACTAGGCAGAGAGAGATTTCACAACAGTGTCATTGTCTTCTTTTTTAAAATAAAAAGAAAGGGTTTCCTCTTTTTTTTGTCGTTGTTATCTTCTCTTGGCATGGGTCCAACATCGCAGGAAATGCAAAACTGCAGCTGATTTATTTCTGTGTGTTATTATTTGCTCAATCATATGGGTGCTCAAAAACACCCATGTTACACTGCACAAGGAGTGAAGACACCAAACAAGGACGGGAAAATCGCAAACCCGCGTCTGTAGGCGTGATGAACCGGTTTTATGTCTCTCAAAAAGGACCAGCGATATATTAAAAACCCGCAATCAACAGGACTATAGCACTGAATATACGGTAGTAGTAATTAGTAAAGAATAAATCTGAAGCCGGATTCGCATCGATCGAAACTTGGTGGAGATTACACGGTCCAGTGGCGCATGCGTATAGCCGGAGGTAGACCCCGATGTGAATTTCAAAGGGGGTGTAGTTGCACATGTGGCAGATATTTCGTCATCATTTTTTGGCCGGCTGATGTCCGGTCTGGCAGTACCCTGGCCGTCATTAGTGCTGCACCAGACAACTGCTGCGATGGTAATGACCCGAACCGACATATTTTCTGCCGCAACTGTTCGGTACCCCCCCTTCCCCCCCCCACCCCCCCCA
>KZ538015.1:96568-158059 GCA_000934665.2 Catajapyx aquilonaris
CCCCCCCCCCAAAAAAAAAATCCGTTTAAAATCCCGTGTGTATATCGTGAAATTATTTTGCTCTCTGCGCACCTGCCATTGTTGCCGTCACGAAACGGATCCGTTTTTTTCCCCCTGCTCTCCATGCCAATTTCCTGGCCGATTTTGCATCGTAATTTCATTACTCTATTGCACGATCCGGTGCAATATAATTGGGGAGGCCTCTTTTTTTTTCTTCTAAATAGTTGGAGGGGGAAATCCCACCATGGTCCAAAACCCTGGGAAAGTAACATGAGCAATGTTTCTCTTCCTGGAATCTGGGGATCGATTCGTAGGAAGTGGGTTAAAATACGTGTGTGTGTGTGTGGACTTCACCACCACCACCCAATCCTGCATTTTAAAAACTAGTAATGCCATCCCTCAGGTCAAGGGTCATGCTGTTACACTCCCAGTGTTGTAATCCCCCCACCTCTTTTGATCATACCTGAAGACATAGGGTGAGGAAGATACCTGGTTTGATTTTTTAATTTTTTTAAAAACAGGGGGTAGGTTGATAGGGTGAGCTAGTTGGTACGAACCGGACCAAAAGGCAGGAGATGTGGGGGCGGGCGAAATAGAGAGAAGTGGGAAAGTGGGTCAGGTCGAGATGACGCAGTGCCGGAAGGGGGAGGGGAAGGGGGGGGGGGAAGGGAGTGGGGTTCNGAGTGAGGATTGTAGGATAGGTGAGGAGAGGGGGGTGGGAAAAAGAGGGGGGAAGGTTTCCACTGCTGTATTATGAACTGAGAATCTAATAAGGACCATTAGGAAGCCCAATGCATGAATAGGATCCTGGCAGGTGCTTCAAAAAAAAAATAATACGAAAATGTTGAGGTTGGTGGTTGACAAGAGGTAGTCCACCTGGAATAACCCTTCATATGTTCAGTTCAATATACTCACTGTGGTATATGCATCTCTTTGTTTTTTTTTGTGAGAGAAAGCGATGTAATGTGGGTAAAAAGATACATGGCCTTTTTTTTCTCTCCCAAAAATGGGCTGGGCCCTTTAAAAGGCGATTTGTTCCGCTGCAGTGACATTCAGAATTGGCACAGTATGAAGTGTGCACACACAGGGCTATTCTCAGAAGTGAAACCTCATTCTCACAACCCCTTCCTTCCCCAGCTCTGTGGAAACCTGGGAAAGTATGGCAAACCCCCCCATCAGTGGGGTGCAGGAACTATGGCCAAAATCAATTATCGTAAAAATTTGTTTGTAAAAAAAAAAGGGTAACATGCAGGGGCTCAAACATACACACACAAAAAGATCGCTATTGATGTCAGGATTTTATTGCAGGTAACTACTGTAGTTCTGTTGCATCTTCGGCTCATGTTAGCTCCGCTTGTAATGGGCGAGTATTGGCACAAATGGGAATTAGTGTGTGAAATTGAGTAATTCCATATCGGTGAACATACTTTCTTGTGGTGAAATAAATGGAAAAGCTGCATGATTTTGGATGTGTTGCATCCAAGGACCCTCCTCTAGTAATTGCAGGTCAGAGCAATTTGTGCAAATTCAGTCGCACTGGGGGCTTGATGGCAATGGGTTGTGTAGTACTGCTCAGACGTCGTGTCGTATTTACTGTCAGAAACTCTGGATGCAGATTTTACCATTACGGATATTTTCCATGGTCCTAGTGGGAAGTGACAAATTGCGTGAATTTTGCGTAGTAGAAACCTGAAAAATTCCTGCAGAAAGGCGCGACTCTTCTCTAGGCAAGTGTGACTAAATTATTTTGAAAAATGCACACACGTTTTAAAAGTTACGGTCTGGTGGTAGCCTTGAGTCAGCGTTGGCAAACTTATCGGAGAGCCTGCAGAGGTACTTTAAAAGTATATTTTCTGCCCAGATAAATAGGGGTGCAATCAGGATGCACATTTGAACATGAGGGTTCCCTTCGGAGGTCACATTTCGGGCCTGCCCAAAAGTGCCAACAACAGTTGTGAAAGAGAGACAGGTGGGATAGAAAGTAGGGCATCTTGGTGTCAAAACACTCATAGTTGTAATATTCAGAGCGGCACAAGAGGAGTGTATAGGGGCTTAACATGGGAAGGATAAAAGCAGTCTAGTTTTGTTTGACAGAAGTGGAGATTTGTGTATTAAATACGTTGCTGGGGAGGGTGTAGAGGGTGATCTGTATGTTGTTAAATCATAAATGCTACATGACTGACTTGATGGCAGTAAGCTGCTGAGGTGAAAGGAATCGGCGTTAAGCAACGTACACCACATGCTGTAGGAAATGAAGTGAGATTAGGTCTCCGCAGTGACTTGTGGCACTAGCACATGTGAACAATACAATTGCAACTTACAAAATAGAGCTGGTTACGGTTGGCGAAACAAAACACTCTTGTAATGAGCAGACCTATTTAATGGAATTTATTGGTTGCTGTAAATTCCTGAATCACTTATTGCCGCGAGGAAAAGTTTTATTGCATTTTTAATCACTGGTATTGAGCACATGAGTAGTTTTTATTCTGCTACAATGTTACCCTCTGTTGGTGACTAATAGGACGTTCTTATCGTGAGATGGGGGTTTCCTTTGGCTAACAGCGTGGGCCTTCCAGTGAATGAAAATCTTTGGCAAGAGAGACACAAGCATCTAGGAACAACTTGGCTTGCCACCCAGTGTGAAAAAAATCATGTGGTGTAGGCGTCTTGGAACCCGTTCACATGACAGGGCAAGTGACATTGCAAACGCCACTCCACGCGAAATAAATGTTGGGGCCTTCCAAATTAACAACACTTTCCGATATAACCTAGTTGCAGCCATGCTCCTGTCCTGTGCAGATGCTTTGCCTACCACTTTTACAAAGGGCAGATCTTTCTAGGCATTGACTTTCATAGTCAGGCACCACCTCTTTTGGTGAAGGGTGGGATTCCTCATGCTCCGGCTGGGGTTTGCCATCACCAAGGAAAATATTTCCTTTCACTTTCTGTTGTGCGCGGTGTTTTGGAGAAAAGCGTTGCCCAGAGATATGATGCTTGCATTGCATGTGCAGCCTGCATTTGTTACACTTTCTAGGAGGCTTTATTGAAGCCGGTGGCATTGAAGTGTCAGGGAGTGACACTCTTGAATAAGTAGGTCTGGTGTGCTTAATACGTAGCCCTGACACAATGCACTGATCGCTATTAATTGATGACCTTTCGTGGGCCCGAAGATGCTGGTTTTTTTAAAAAAGTGGGGGAGGTTAGAGGATTCCAAAACCTCGGGAACAATGGGTTATAACCCTTTTCCCCTGGTCACTTGTGATGGTTATGCAGGCAGGTGGAAAAAATTTCATCCTGCTGTGGTTATATCTGCCAAGGTTATTGACACCTCCCAACCGAAGAAGCCCCGTTTGATGCATCAGAAAGAAGGCTAACCTTTCTCATGCAAATTTGGGAAAATGGGAAGGAGGGGAGGCGAGATAGAGCCCTCTTTTTTGGCATGGGCTGTTGGCTAGGTGCCTGCGCTTAACGGATACTGTGTATTGACTCAGGAGTTTTCACAACCGTCCTTTTACTCTTTGTCCGGTGTATCTATTGCAGAAGATTTTTTTTTGGTGGCATTCATTGTCCTACGAGCTGACAATAAAATTTTAAATCTAATCAAGCATAAGAAACTGAGACATGAAATTAAAGATTTCCAAGTAATGTAACAATCGCTTTGCAAAATTGTAAATGTGGAGCAATATGGTAACTGTAACTGATTGCCCACCTGATGTGTTCCTTGCAGATGGTACGGACAAGAGAGAGATTACAATGTGCTAGTGATGGATCTTCTGGGCCCCTCCCTGGAAGACCTGTTCAACTTTTGCTCTCGCCGTTTCACCATCAAGACCGTCCTGATGCTCGCTGACCAGATGATTGGGCGGATCGAGTATGTGCACAACAAGAACTTCATCCACAGGGACATCAAGCCTGACAACTTCCTCATGGGCATTGGGCGTCACTGCAACAAGGTGGGCCTAGCCACTCAATTTCACGCCGGTTTTTTAAATACCTTGCCGAGGGATGTGCCACACTTGCTTCCTCAAAACTTTGATGTGATGTGATGTTACCTCAGTTTTTGGATGTGCCAAAAGGTCTTCACAGTAATAATGTGATAGCTGAGTAGTAGTTACAACTCAGCAGAACATTACCCCGACAGAAATAGTGTGGGCGATTTTTTTTAAAAATTGGGTCACCTCTTATGTAAGAGTTATTAAGAATGGGTTTTTGAAGGTTTGCAGCAATTCATCATGCAATTTTATGCAAAATTTAACTGGGAGCGCAGTAATTGCAACAACCATGTACAGTAATTAGGTTTTAGTGCCATGTGATACTTTGGTGTCACAGGTGGCTGCCGTAAGTTACATACAGTACTTGCATCAGGTTGTGCAATGGGTTAGAAATGGGATCGGAGTAAGGTGGAGGTAGATGGGCATTGGGGTCATGTACCTGTTTGTGTACTACACTGGTGCAGTATTCCTGGGGCAAATGTGGGTTGCCAGGAAAAAAAAAGGGAGTAGGTGGCAGGGGGGAGAGAGATGAATCAAGGGCAGGTTCAGTGGCACAGGTGACCTTGAGCTCGCCCCCCACCAACCCCCATACCTCCTCCTAACATGAAATATGCCTCTTACACTGTAGGTCTAATCATTGTTTTTTCCTTCCATCCCCATTTCCCTTTTGCAGCTTTTCTTGATAGACTTTGGTCTTGCCAAGAAGTACAGGGACAACCGCACCCGCAACCACATACCATACCGTGAGGACAAGAACCTCACGGGCACTGCTCGCTACGCCTCCATCAATGCCCACCTGGGAATTGAGCAGAGGTGAGTGACAAGCAAAACGTAAAATGTGTGTGGGGTCTCAGGATCCTGCGTGGGACGGATCACATGATTTCGCAAAAGTGGCATGACCTGATCAATTTTGCAGAAATGTGTCTGCTTCCTGAAGGTCACCTTAGCCTGTCCTGTGGCGGCTTTGTGTGATGGGTGACTAATGTTTGCTTTGGAATTGAGTATCATTTATTATGAATGTGGTAGTGAGCTGTAGTGATCATCTTGAAGATTTATATTTTTTTTCCCTCCTACCCAAGCTGGTATAAAATATGTGTGTTCTGATGCTCATGCACTCAAGGATCGTACTTCATAAAATGCATCTCGGACTTTGTGTTAACCGCATGAACAGCATAGCTTCATCAGAATGTAGCCGTAGGTTGTCATTTTTTACAGCGGAATTTTTATTTATAATGTGTGAACTTACCAGGCACTCTTTCCCCTAATTGCAATGAAAATTTTGTAGCGTACATTTGTGATACTTGTGGCAAGGAATTGTTTACCTTTGCTGAACACATTGTAGTCGCATATTGGTTCCTTGAGTGCAACTGTGCAAGCCAATACAGTGGGGCATGCTACACAACCTTGCACTTTTATTGTAATTGACTCCACATAATTGACGGCCATGTGCATGCTAATGTTGGTAGTTATTAGTGCCTCCTTACACGCAGGTGTTAGTCAAGTGGATCAATTTGTGCTCCTGGAGTTGGAGAATAATCTTATCCCATACGTGCCGATGACCCTGCTAGTTGATTGATATAACTCAGCCATTGTCTGCAGAAAATGATCGCCCCTGATCTGTTTAGTAGGTGGGCAAAATGGCATGGGGGCTTGGAAGGGGTGGGCTTTTTTTTTTCTTCTTCTTGGCAGACTGGTTGAGAGCTGCAGTGATAGATTGAGAGGAGGAGGGAGAGACACCACAAGGAAAAAAGTGGCTTGATGCCAATGAACCAGTGTATGGCGAGTGACGTTGTAAAAATCAGGACTGACTACTCCAGGGCGTAAGGCGTATGGGGAAGAACTCGCAAAGAGCCCACACACTAGCAATTAGAGGTGACATTAGGGTCATTACTGGAGCACTGAAGGGTCCGGTTTTAATTTCTAAGGCAAAGGGTCTTTGAGGTTGGTTTTAATTTGCAAGGGGATGTGTCTCCCAGGACAAGGTGTAATTCAAGTCCACCCACTGCATCCCATGCCGCCACCTTGTTCACAGTCATGGCTAGATTAGAGCCATGTTGACAATATCTAATTTCCCCCACCAGCAAGTTCTGTGGGCTGACATTGAGAATATTGATTGCCATTGACTCCTCCCCATCCCCTGCCATCACCCCCCCCCNCCCCCTCATCCCCTTTTCTGGAAGATTAGTTTCACCTTCTTGTCAACATTTAATTGTGATGGTATCATGGGACACGCTGGTCGTAATTTCAAGAATCTGCAAGGAAAAATATTGGGTGGAGTTGGAAAACACGGAAGAGAGGGCGGAGGGATTTAGAAGGACAGGCCCTTGGTATCTCTTGGCCAGGGGTGTCAGGGTGTGTTAGGGTAGCATGGAGGGTGACTGCTGCTGTCCTTGTGGAAGGTCAGGAGGGGTCAAGGGGTTCATGCCAGCAAGCCATTGATTGCTTCTGAAGTGGCCCTTGTCATGGAATGGAAACTATTTCATTGCCAAGTTTATAGGTACTGGTGCCTTTGATTCCTGAGCAGAAACATGCCAGCAGGACAGCCGGCTAAATTACAAAGGCAGCCAAATGTGGGGAATCAGCTTCCAAGCTTGAAATCGGTTGAGATGGGATGTGTAAATAATCCTACATGACATCAAGGAAGTGCCGTGGACAGCAGTTAACATGGAAATAATTGAGGCTGAAAGTTCATTAGAGTGCCACTCACTGTTATGGCTTTGGTATCTCCTTTTGCCAATATTTGTAATTTGATAGTGTGCAGGGAGATAAGCTATGGGATTCCCCAACTCTATTTGGAGGGGGGGGGGNGGGGGAAAGGGAGGGTAATTGCCTCACTGTTTAGAGTTTCTGCCTTTGCTGCCGCCAGTAATTGGGATGGGTCTGCATTTGCAAGGGTCGTTGCTAGGCACTCTAGCTTTCCTCCCCCCCTCTCCTTCGTAAGAGCTCCTGTGCAATGGGAGTTGCACTGCCACAGGTCCTTTTGTTGTCTGATTTGCCACCCTTTTCCTCCCCTCAACCTCCTACCTGTTTAATTCTGACCTGTTGATTACAAGGCCCCTTGCACCACTTTCACCAATCTGCCAGATTGCTTTGGGTGTCAGCCTTGTATTGAGGGGGTTATCTGCGGACTTGGCCGTGCAGAGCTGCATGAAATAAAATATTCCGATAATTACGAGAGTCTGGCGTTGTCCACACCCAACTCGTAGGAGGAATTGCGAGTGGTTGACTACAGCCTTATTTTCTCATGTGTTCCAGCCGCCGGGATGACATGGAGTCCTTGGGCTACGTCCTCATGTACTTCAACAGGGGTAGCTTACCCTGGCAGGGACTGAAGGTAGCTTACACCCATGCTTCTTTTTAAGTTTCATATTGGGCAAGGAACAATTTTTTACGGGGAGAATTTTGTAGTGTTTGTACAGGAGAAACATTTGAGCATCCCTGTGCGCTACAAGCGAAATGCGTTTGTACCTGCTGTTGGATTGTGCAATAAGTAGGGGGGAAAAAAGTTAGCTTTTGATCCACATGAGATGAGACAGAATTGTTCTGATGATTGAAAGTAATATGTAACTCCATACCCAGCATTGTGCTGAACTGATGTCTCAGGGCCATATGAAACCTCCCCCTATATCATTAATTCATTAATTCAAAGTCAGATCCTGTTTCTTTGCAGGCAATACTTGCATGATCAGGATATTTAACTGCGCATTGATCTTAAAAAGTAATTTCCTTGGTTTAAGAGAGAATTGTGTGTACTAATCGCATTTTTGTCTTACAAGGCTGCCACGAAGAAGCAGAAGTATGAGAAGATCAGTGAGAAGAAAATGTCGACTCCAGTCGAGGTTCTTTGCAAGGTGAAATATCTTGACTTTTTTGAGACTACATTATATTATAACGCATAATAACTAGGTGGGTTCTGTCAAGTGTTTAGGAGCTGTAAAAATACTGATCAAGTTATCAGTTACGTAATCAGCAGCACCTAGTATGATTAATCATTTCGAACGTGTATTGTGCATTGACCAAGTTATCACAACTGAGTCATGTGCTGCTCTAGTCCTTTGTTCGTTTGAAGTGCCCACAAGTTTGCTTTCATGTTAACGGACTTGCATCAGCTGCACCCTCTTGATAATTCTGGTTCCGTTATGCTCAAATCTGTCCCAAGTGGCCTGAGGGGCTTTGCTAAAAGTTGCTAGCCAACTGGTATTAAACGAGGGGGGATTGGATGGCTGTGGGAGGTGAAGAGGTTTCGATGTAGATTAGCGAAAGATTATAGAGGAAGAGGGAAGAGAGGGCGAAGAATGCAAATTGTAAAGGTCAGGGCTGGGAGCCCCCTGGTCCCTGGCAACTATAAACAATGAGAATTTGCATTTGTGATGCCCCATTTGAGATTCAAGGTTGCAGATTACTTCTCGAATATGTAAAGCACTTATGCCTCTCCTCATGCTTGATGCTGAGTTATTCAGGTGGCATGGCTGACCTATTTGAGGAACACTTGAAGGAGGTAATGCTGCGAACATGGGGAGAGAGAGAGAGAGCAAAATATGAAATGTCCATGGGAATATCGGAACTTTTGTTATCTAATATTTTGGTCCGTTCATTACTCCTGAGTTAATATGTCAATCGTGACTTTCGAGGCATAATGTAGTGACCATTCGGTTGACATTTATGAAAATAAGTATGTGTAACACTGTCTTGCCATTTGCTGGGCTAGAGCCAGCATATGAGGATACAATTTGGGCAATATCGATAATGCAGTTGCGGAGATGAAGGACAGTACGATTGACTTGACCTACTACATCATATCCCATTTTTAGCAGATAGAAACTGAAGAATTTGTCCTTTTTGTACAGGTATTACGATGTGAGAAGAATCCTGAAAATGCGTGACAACTGTCCTATTGTTTTCATGTAGTGCATTATTTTGCAAGGGTGGTAAAGGGAACAGTTTTCTTTTTGCTCAGAAGACATTTGGCATTACCACTGTACTCTCCTTACTTGGAATGCTGTTGTGAATGGCCAAATCAATCCAGATTACTGGCACACACATCTCTTGTCCAATTAGCGAGCTTTTGCTAACTTCGCATGTATTGAAACTTGAATCCCCCCCCNCCCCATTAATTGGCTGCATCCATCATGCCATAGTAGGGAGCTGATTGAACAACTGTGGTAATTGGGTTGCGCTGCGTCTCATCAAGATTTTCTTGTGAGAGGGAGCTTCTAACGATTTCTTCGGGATTCTGTGCACTACTGTAACTGATTTCATTTCATACCCAGATGGTGAGCAAAATACTGGCGTGCTTTGAATGGGACGTGATGTGTGCGAGTCCGATACATGAGCGAATTGATCGCTGTGGTGCAGTCCTAACCTTGTCACTAATGGACCTTTTCGTGCAGGGCTACCCAGCGGAGTTTGCAATGTACCTGAACTACTGTCGAGGACTCCGGTTTGAGGAGGCACCGGACTACATGTACCTCCGGCAGCTGTTCCGCATTCTGTTCCGCACACTGAACCACCAGTATGACTACACCTTTGACTGGACCATGCTCAAGCAGAAGGCCGCTGCATCGGCGGCTGCCGTTGGGGGGGGGACCTCGCAGGCCATCGCCGCCCCAGGTGAGAAGAGCAGGGGTGGTGGGGGAACGGGAAACACCACCGCAGGGGCCACCATAGGAGGGGGGGCCACCATCATAGGGGTGGTGGGAGGAGGGGGCGGGGGGAGTGGGAACGGGGAGAAGAAGGACTGACCCCCCAAGCCCTCCCAGCCCCAGTGGTGTTGCAGTATGGACTGGGAGGTGGGTGGGAGGGGCTCAGGGGGAGGAGGGGGCGGTGGTGGAGGAGGGATCACTTGGGGCGGATTCGGGGCTTGGGGAGGGGGCAGCGGAGCAGGAGATTGAAAAGCTTTGTTCATTTATAACAAGAGTAACATCCAGTGAGATTAGCACCTTATTTTCCCCCTCCGCCATTTTGAAATAATATATTCAAGTCTGGGTATAGAGTTGTTTATTCCAAAATTGCACACCATCCCACTTTTCCCCCCCCCCCCCCTACATCCTGGTGTGGATTAGCTTGTTCCACACATGTGAGAAGCTTGAGAAATTGTCAAGATACTTTCAACATTTCCGTAGGAATTTGAGTTGATCCGTTCCATTGGTATAAATGTTAACAGCTGGTGGATTAGAAGCGTAGCTTGCCAAGTGGTGCATTTATCGCACAGAGGTAATTATTACAATGAGGTGTTTTCGGATTAATTCTTGAAAATTCGTGTGGAGCAAAATCACTTGGCAGACTATGCCTAACCCACGTGGAAAGTTCATGGCAACATATCCATTCAAAATCTTAAGCTTTTGATAAATATCATGTGTGTAGTTATGATTCACTTGCAAAGTGAGCATATCCTGATGTCATATCTAGAGTGACACACCAGTAGGGCCACATTTTATTTTTATTTTTTTGGTGCGATAACCTCCACATATAAAACTACTCAAGTTATCATTGCACTATTCCAGTAGATAGATGATTGGACTGTTGCCCCCATTTTTATGGGGAGTGCCTAATGCGGCAACAAAATAACAAAGTGAACGATGAAACGGGCCCACCCTTTTTCCGTGTACTCAGCCTGAATCATGGGCAAATGTAGTTTTCATTATATTTTTGGTACGGATCGGTAAATTGCGCAGTATTTTTGACCCCGTAGCTGGGAAGTGCTTCATAAGTCAGTATTAAGATTAAAAACCTCCAGTAAACAACCTTGGTATTTTTCTGTAGTCCAGAGACTTGTCATTATTTTTTATAAATGTGATGTTCATAGTGTACCTGACTTGTTTTCATGTCATAGTTGAGAAATTGATTGGAACGTGAGTGAGTAAATTATCTGTGCCAAAGAAAGTGCATTAAAGCTTGAGAAATCTTGGTTTGAAAGTGTTTTCCTCTGAAGGAGAAGCTTACACGACTGGAAAAAGCAATCCATTTTTGACCTCAAGAAGTATTTTTTCCCCAAAATGACCTTAACCCTACAGAGCCGTAGCTGGTTGATGCATCGGGGGTTGAAATTCTGTAGTTTTTTTGTTCACAATTGTGGTGGACATAGCTGAGTGTTTTTTTATTATTTCGTTGTTGTTTTTTTTAATTCTGTCGTCCTTCACCTTGTCGTCCTTCCTGTATCCACCTGGTCCTCGCTGTTAATGGTGTCAGCATTGGTGTAGTGTTTGTGGGTCCTTGTATTGTTGGATCACTCCCCACCTTCAATTGACTGCCCAACTTTTTTTTAAAATTTTATTTAACGTAGTGAAGTAATGGCACAGATACAGTATAATATACCAAAGGGAACATTTTAGTCCCAGGTTTTTGTATCCATGTGGCTGGGATTTGAGGGGGAAGGGCTAAACCCCAGAGTTTCTCTGTTCATAATGGTTATTATTTTGTCATCATGTGAAGTTGACCCCATGACAAGCGCTGGCTCATGTGTCTTGTTGCAGGTAAAAAAGATTAATCCCGGGGTAAAAACCGACATGCAGAACAAGCAGAAAAGCAGCTAAATGAGAGAGTTTAGAAGGTTAGAAGAACTTGCCTTTTCCGTTTATTATAATAATAATATATGCAACTTTTTTTTTTTTTTGGCTGGGAGCGAGAATGCGAGCGAGAACGAGAGAGAATGAAAGTTTGGGCTTAATATTTTTTTTTTAAATTGAGTTTTTTTTAACCCTCCCCCAGCGGTGTTTTATTAACATGTATTAACAGAAGCTCAAGTGATCGTTTACTTAATTTATAATTACTGGGGTGTGTTATCCTTTTCTTTCCCTGACCTGCCACAACCTAATTCCTAATGGGGAAAAACGTTAAGTGGAAAAAGAGAGAAAAAAAAATTTTGGCAGTCGCTTTCCATTGAATGCATGACTTTCTGGAGTTGGGGTGTCCCCAAGTATGTTTTGTCCGCTTTTTTTTCTGCCTGAACATTTGCATGGATCCTTCTACCTTTGGATGATGGAGAGGCATGTGTGTGACTTTTGTTTCCTGCCTGTCTTGTGGATTCCTGCTGATACTCGCACCGGATTTTTTGGAAGGGGGTGGATTTTTTTAAAAAACTTTGTCTTGGAGGAGGTGTATTGTGCTCTGGGCTCATTATTTTCTCCCTATGACTCTAGTGGTGCTATAAATAAATCTATTTAAAAAGGGTGTGAGTCGATCCAAGGGACATTTCGTGCACAGTAGAAGATTGTAGAAAGTGTATATAGACCATTTGCATTATTTTTTGTGCTACTAATAGAAACATTTAAATGTTCTGAGGTGGTCACCAAATAAGTTTTAACACTTAGTTTTGGCAGCTAAGCTTGTACATAGTGGGCTAGATTTTAAAAATTAAAAAAAAAACATAACAAAGTTCATGTATCGTGTTGACCAGAATAAAACTCAAGTGCTGGAATGTGTCTGTGATTGCATTAGTTTGCACCACAGGCTTTGAGTGCAGAAGCTCAACACGATGCTGTGAAGAGAGTTTATAGAAGTTATGGAATAATGGTGGAAAAGAGTGAAACTGACTTGGGTTGTTTGTTTTCAGGTGGTCGTTAGTGCAAGGGAGTTGTGACATGGAAGCGAAACAAAACAAAGCAAAAAAAAAGTTGATAAGATTTGTGGCTCTTCCCGCACATGATCCATTGCTTTCCAATTGCGATGGAGCGAATTCAGTGTGCGCTACAGGAAGGGGCTAAATGTTGGGATTAAAAAAAAAAAGACTTGACGAGTCTTTGGCTGCTGATTATTAAAAAAATAATTATTGTGGGAATGCAAAAAAAAAGATGGGGAGGGGGTGAAAAGAGGATCATGTCCAATTGTGTTGTGGATCCCGTCACCATTGAAGATGCAAGTGCGATGGAGGCTGCCCCAAAAATGCAGCGTCACCAAGTGACGTGGACAATGTGTTCTTAGCATGATTGTTTTTTTTTTGTGTTTTTTTTAAAATGTAGAAGTTTTGTGAACATTTTGTAGTCAACTTGTTTGTAGCATCACAAACAGAGAAGATGAGTCCCATCTTCATACTGTAGCTTACATTTTGTGCCGAGTCAAGGTGACTCTGGGGTTCATTTTTCGAAATGGTGTTTAAAGAATGTCCAAGTTTTCATTTCAGTTTTTTAACATGTAGAAGTTTCAGAGGCGCCGGGGAAGTAAAACAAGGAAAATATGAAAAAAATTTGCTGCCCCTGTTTACAATGCTCAAGGCGCAGTGTTTAGTAAGGGTCCAGCATAAAAAAAATATATAAGGAGAAGAGTGTACATATGTTCTGTTATATTCATCACAAAAAAAAAGAGAGATGCGCTGTCGATGTGTGGGAGATGGAAACGTGTGAATGAGTGCGTGGATGTGCGGATGTGATAAGACGATCAATATTTGATGGGGTGATTTGGCAATTGCTGTTTTCGACTGCCAGAAGCAAGTCACTTTGCCCGTTCTCTGATCTGTATGGAGTAAGCAAGCTTCATTAATTATTTTTCTTCCTCCCGGTTACTTTTTTAAACAGAAATTAATCTATATGATGAGGCGATGTCAGCATTTGTGACTGAGTGATACAACCTCTCGGCTTTGCAAGGTTCTCCATTCGTTATCGTTAGTCTGATTCGATGGGCACTTTGGTCTCTTCCTACTTACGTGACCGAATAGACATGTCGCGGGATGAGAATTACAAGGTTGCAAGTACATAAGGATTTCATTGCAGTTACAACCTTGTAATTCTCACCCCGCGCTGTAACAATAAAGGAAGGCATTCACAAGTTTTTAAGAGCTGTTTGGGTGGCTCATCGCATTTATTTCCGACTTAACAAAATTGAAGTAACAGGTGAATGTTGTACATAATAATAAGTAAGGATGCTTGTTTAGCAGTTTGTATTCTGGGTGTAGTTACAAAGTGTATTACTTGCCCAGCATAGAACTTGCCCACTTGGACTTGTTTTCGTAATATTTTTTTCTGCCGGAGAGAGAGAGTTTGCGCCCATACAGAGGGGGGGGAAAAATAATATACCATACATGTTTTATGTTGCACCCTAAAGTATGTATGTATGGTACATAAGGGATAATTTTTTTTAAATGGGTGGGAAAGTGAGCACCGGGGTGGGAACAATAAATATTATATTAATACACATAATTTAAAGAAAAAAGCAAGTGAGAGGCAGTTGGGAGCTATGTAAGGTGAAAGGTTTCTGGTTTTTATCCATGTTTCAAATGCATTAGCTCTGGAAGGTACGTTGTCATTTTTCATTAAGCTTCATGTTATGTTCATTGGCTCATCCATTTTTTGAGTGCTTTTTTCAGTGTATGAGGCTTTTTTGTCTTGTACAGGAGTGTGACAAAGAAAATATATGACGATAATGCATTAAAATGTTGATAACAATAAATATTCCCGCCTGTACAAGGAATGCAGTTGTTGATTTGAATCTTCACCACTCCTCCTTTTTCCCACCGACGTGATCAAAACTGGATATTAGTGACGTTGGCAATAAAATCGATGAAGGCTGAGACTCTTGTGAATCCATTTGGATATCCCTTTTCGCAGGACTTACCTCCAAAAGACACTATCCCTTGCTGCACATGAGTTCCATCGCAGAGTATCTCGTGTAAGGGACCTCCGGAATCACCCTGTTGGTAAATCGGCAATGAGTACTTTCACCATCGCACCAATCGTTACGACATTACCTGACATGCTGATTCGCCCCTCTTGTCTGCTGCACATATCAAGTTCCCTGTTACTAATTTTCCGAACTGTGCTGCACATCTCTTATTTGACAGCACTGTTAGGTTCACATGCTTTAAGTAGGGGCTGATCGAAGTTGCTGAAAATGTGCGGTGAATCGATACAATTATTTTTACCTTCCTAAGCGTTGCAAACTTACAGTCGGCTGTGCGTCCCCATCCTGACAGCCGGAAAGATTCTCCGTAGTGGAAGTCAGGTCCGTACTGCCGTGATGGTAGACAAATCGGTCTGATCTCATCTGTAGGGTGTTACTTTGTTACTTCCACTATTGTTAATAGCAAGGTGATGTTCTGAGCATGTATTACCATTGAACTGAATGTCGACAGGGAGTTCTATGATGGAAATGTCGCTGTGTATTGTAAGTGGATTCCATCCCGGGTGCAAGTACCACTTGGTGGCATTAATCCTAATTCTAGACGCCTCCTTGCTCTTCACATTGTGTGCAGCCAAAGCAACCACAATCATTTTGGCTCCATCGGTGCAATGGGCTGCCGTGAGGATATGCCGCTTTGTGATTATGGATCCGCCACACACTGACCGGCCATCGATCACCAGGAAAGCCATCCACGGATACTGGTGCTTTGCCGTTTCAGAACCGCCAACTACTCTAGTCTTGTTGCTGAAGTACTTCTCACTGGGAAGGCCACAATTAGCTGCGGAAGAGGTAGGAAATTAATATTGTTGAGAAACTTACATTGTGCTGATAAGTAATCTACATACGCTCTCCCACTGGTTTAATTGACTTGGTCTCATTCCTATGTACCAGGTACTGCAGCTTGAACCCTCTGAAGTTGAACAGAAACGACGAGTGGAAGTAAACCAACAGCTTGTTACCCTCCGACGTGACATTGAACGGCGTCTCTGATGAGAAGTCTCCAGTGTACCGTGTCACATTGTCCCAGTCCCCGGTGCGGGACACATACAAGTAATCCCAGGACGTGAACAGCCATCCTTGGGTCACCAGGTCAAAGAAGGACAACGTGATCACCGTGTCTGGCTCACTCTGCAACGAACAGTGATAGCTGTCAACTTGCCCCTTTCAGCATGATCTAAAGAACTAGTAGTGGATTTAGGCAACACTGCTTGGCCCACCCCCCAACTTGGACGTAATACGATAGGCCAAGTTGGTGCATAGGCTGTCCCTCTGCACACTGCTGCCACCCTCAGGGAGAAAGTAGCACTACATGAACGTTGGTGATGAGTCAACATGCACGTTGGTGATGGGTCAACGTGCACGTTGGTGATGGGTCAACGTGCACGTTGGTGATGAGTCAACACGGACATACTAGCAGATGGAGAGAATAAGGGGATTGGTGGCATGGTTACCTCTAGGTTCCAGATGCAGTTCTGGTTTGGAGGGTAGTTCTTCGGGTACTTTGGGGTGCTGATGAACCCGTAGTCTCCTTCGACCAGATCGGTCAGATTGAACCCGCACTCGGACAGCGTCTGTGCGAAGAACTTCTGGTATCCACCCTCGATGCGTATCTCCGCCTTTTCGTATGGTTGCACTCGGTCTATCCCGTCTCCAGTCTGGTTCTCCGCTTCCTCCAGATCCTCCAGGAATGGGAATGCTGGAAAAGGCTGGAGACGCGTTATGTCCATCGGTTCGGACGCGTCTTCGAACGCGTTCTCCTGCGTTCCGAACGCAGCGTAAGGCAGCACCAGCAGCAACGCTACAAGAAGTCGTGCGACAGGCCCCATTTCGACAGCCCGAATGTGGAGGGTTTCCAGCCAGTTGGACCCCTTATTATGCACTCGTCCTCTTTACTTTTTTTTTTCCACCCCCCTCCTCCTAACAGACACACCACTTGACAATTATGATTCGCCCAGTAAACAATTGTTTAGATACCGGAAGAGCTGGCGACATGTCAAGGGGAACTCAAACCAAAATATAATAGGAGAATACTCTTTTCATTCAGGTCGCATTATTGGGAGGACTGCTGAGGTTTTCCCCTCTTTCTGTTGTGTTGGTAGATGCGGAAGTTGAGATTAACATCGAGAGGTACTGTTGTGTACACCCTCAGGACACCATTGCGGTACCCTCTTCATGGGGTTAAACCGAGGGTTAACCAGGTCACGGACACTACTTGAGGAATAAGCGAAACCAATTTGGTAAAACCTACAATCGGTATAACAGTGACTTTAATAATGAGACTGCCCGCCGATTTTCCACGTAGTATTATTTTTCACGCATAGATGGCGCAGAGTCCCTCTGCACCCTCCTGCCATCCTCAGGTGATGCGGGAGATAGTGGTACTATCAGATCGGACAAACATCAGGCTGAGAAGAAAGATGTTATACAAGTATAAGGAAGAAACATGTAGGGAATGTCCTGCTGGTTATCCCACGCAATATGCGTGACCACGTTACGTCGAAATGTAATTTCGCAATCGCATTCCTGGTAAAACAAAAGGCGTTGCTCAGCACGTGATTTGTGTAGCTATGCTCCACGCCAAGAGCTGCTCTTGCGTCCACGCCCAGAAAAGAGCAATATATGTCTCAGCAGTCCAGCATGAAACACACACGGTCCAGCTGCAGCAGTCCAACGTTGTTGCCCACACTCTTTATTGTCAGTATAGCTCATCATCCGTACGTGTGTACGGCGGACAAGTATCTACGTCGCAACATGTAAGTCGTTTGGACGTGTCAGTATTGATCAGTTTGCTCAAGCTGCCCCACTTTCAGTTTCAGCCAGGATGTGTGTGGGGGACTGATAAGTGACGGTACATTGTTCCCTGCTGTACTGAATGTACCGCACGATCTTTCTGGGGTCGTGCTGGAGCTGGATCACGACACGTCCAGGCAGCACTATGACACCAAATGCAAGTTCGAAGTACATGCACCTAGACACTATTACGTTGTACCCATCGCAGACTTCTTCTCGTCACGTAAGGACGACGAGAGCGGAAGGTGCCTTGATTACATTCAGGTACTTTCTATACATACATACACAGCAGAGTTAGCACTTGGTATGAGCTTGTTCAACCTAATTGCGCGCACACAGTCACGTAACCCGTGCCATTTGTTCCTTCTTTATATATGGAGTGATTCACTGACTCGAAGTGTAAACCAATAAACATTATTTTTGGCCCAGATTGGAAATATCCTACGAGTTAGATGACCCGACGTACATGGACGTAAGCAGGGTCATCTACTCAGCAGGATACTCCGAAAGTTTCTTGGTCGAATTATTAATATAGTGCTATTAACTCGCCAATGTACAGAAGGTGTGCCATTGTTGAAATTTAATTTCTTACAAACAATGAGAAGAATGGGTCTACGGAAGATGTACCATTATAAGAATGACAATTAGGGTAGAAAGGAGAGCTTACAGTTAGTGTAATGGGTGTTTTTATTTGGACAGTTTTTGTACAGCGGCTTGGGAGGGATCTCCCTTGATGTTCAGACATTGTGTGGCAGCTGGAGCTGGAACTACTCTGGAACCATACACGTGAGGCCTGGAGAACTAGACCTGACAAGTTACAGCAACCACTTGAAGAAGTTCTGGAGGTCAAAGGCTGTGCTGCAGGTCATCTTCAGGATAGGACCGAAACTGGAAGGTATATTTTCTGAGGAAACAAGCATAGCCTTCAGGATAGTCCTCATTGTTTATAAAGGTAGTGTGTACTGGTTTTGTGTATTGTTGTGTTGACAAAACACACACCTCTCACTCATTATTTGTATATAGCATGTGTAGGTACCAGCCCCAAAAATGTGCCATGGCGGTCGTGCTCAGGAAGCGACTACCTCAATTGCATCGCCAACAATGTAAGATGCCCCAGCAACAATGCCACCTGTGGGTCCAAGGAAGGCGGTGGATGCACCCAAGCACCCATCGACAGTAAGTGAAACACACTTTGCCAATCGTGTAATCATACAGCCAGTAGGCTACATGCTTTTGATTACAGGCAATCCAGTACAAGCACACAAAATAGCCAGCAAGTCTTCAGCAGTGCTCTTTCCCCTTCTGCTGTCAGGTGGAATAGCCATTGTGATTGCCATCGGATCAATTGCCCTTATCAGATGGCACAGGAAGTGCTGCTGGGACCCAAACCCTAGGATCAGGGCACAACTCAGGGCTCTCAGGGCCAACAGAAGGGCTCGACACAACAGGCAGACCCAGATTGTACAGCCACAACCACAAACACAAATCGTCGTTCCATTCAGGGATGTTACTCGTCCCATTTTGAATGAAGAGAGGTTGCCCATTCCTTCATGTCCAGCACATGAAGAGATGATGTTGCCCATTCCTTCGTGTCCAGCATATGAAGAGGAGGAACCACCGCCGTCCTATGATCAAGCCTGTCAGCCTCCACCGCCCTACCACTCCCTATATCCAGGTGTCATTGCCCAAACTAGCATATAAATTAATTATTGCCTCTGCATCAAGTGTAATACGTGCCATATGTATTTATTTTATACTAATATTGAAATACTGTCTGTGCTCATCATATATAATATGTGAAAGATTAATTAGCTTTGTTTATTATGCCATCCCAGGAAGGACAGACGATTCATTTTTATTGCCCAGTGAGCATTACAAAAGGCGAGGTATGGAGCTTATAATGTATTCGAGTTGGTTCAGTGTAATCATTAGAATTCCAAACTGATATTATATATGCAAACGATGCCAATGTCATTTATACTGTGTACATAGCCGATAGTTTACAACTTATGTGAAACCTGTCATGCTTCAAGGGACAAAAAACAAAATGTTGCTCGTTTTCAATATGATTTTTTATAGCACGTGTGGCCTTGACAAGATAAATATTTTCAGAACAAACCTCCAAAAGTAGTTGGATTTATAGAGATGAAGAAGAGCAGATGACAGGCAATGGTTATGTCACGTGATACTGACGTTCAGCATAAACTAATATTCATTGCATAGTGTAGCTTTAAGGCCAATTAACAGTGGAGACGCATTTTTAATCAGCGAAAGGCAGCCTGGCTGCTGGTTCCATTTCAGATCAGGCAGTGGGTGTCAAAACTCAAAAGGTGTCAATAAGTCATAGTCAGCGATTTTTTCGAGAAAAAATATATAATTATGTGAAACCCACATCCAATATTGAACTTTTATGGAGTAATCAGTTTTACGAGATTTAATTTAGTTATCGAAATATTAATATTTATTTTAAGGGATAACAAAAGAACATTCACCGGGAAGATGCACTTTTTCCATTCCTTTCAATGAATATAATTATATTTCTGGAACCGTTCTGAAAACCAATCTGAAATTTTAAACTCGTGCTTTTGAAATAATGCACTGTTATGTAGTACATGCATTTAGGCCTACCTTATTTTAATGGTATAGTCACCTTTAAAAAAAATCTCAAATCTTGAATATTTTGGTCAAAATGCTCATATTTCGCAATTTAATACACCACTATGGTAAATGTGACGGTTGTGCTGATTATATTTTGTGACGTCTTCGTTTTGTTATATACTCGGTGACCCCCTAAAGGTTGAAACCTTTGGTAGCTCCGGGTGTAGTTGAGATACGCGAAGGGAAAATATGGCAACAATCAAAAACCTGCATATTTCAAAGATTATTTTCTCAAAAACGCGATTTTAAATATTTAATCGTTATTTTTTGTATGACAAAGTAGCATGAGTTCTATCGTTATAAAATTATAGCAAAATTCCTAAGTATATGTTTGTATTGAGTAAGGTACGAATTTATTTCAGAGAAGTGATTTATTATTATTATGCAACAACATGCACATTTCAAAAGATTAACATATCTAGAAAACCCTATTTTTAATTTGCAACGTTTTTTTAAAGAAATATTTCATACAGGAAAGACAGGTTCTGTGATAAAATAATATCAAAACCTGGTATAGATTCTTTATAAATGAGATACAAATTTAAGAAAAGTGTCGTAGGCCCGATATTTTGCTTTCATTTTTTAAAAGTGTCTTTCAATATCCTTGTAGTTACTTCTGAATAAGTCATAATAAACTATGACTGTTGAAGTTGCCACCGTCACGTCAGCCAATGACGAAAACAAGTCCCGGGCGGCCACAGGGCGGCCCGTCGAGCTGCCTTCTCCGACTGCGACATTGCAATAAGCCACAATGGCACAACCCCACGAATCTGGCAACGCACTGCCGTACTCGCCGGTTTTTCATCCGATTTTAATATATTCGCAATTGATGCTAATTATGACACAAGACGGCCTCAAATGTATGATTTAAATTATAACTTAATAACTATTAAACCGTGGGCAGCCACCTGCTCTTCTATGTATTGGCCACTTTTCAGGCAATCAATGCTGGCGTCTGATTGGGCTCGGGGATTGTGAGAGCGAAACTTTTCCACGTGTAAACCTTTGAGACAGATTCGCAAACATGGCGGGCCCGGGTGATTCGTTCTATCGTTCCTATTCGTTCTTCGTTTCGATTCCGTGATGATCGCAGGTGTACGCCTCAGGTGAATGATGGTGAAGCAAGCAGTGCCTTGCGTAATTAAAAAATAAATAAAAAGCTTAGGATGCATTTACGGCAACACTTCTTGTTGGCGCGCAAGAGGCCTCCAGGATCAGTATAATATAGCCCAGCTGGATACACCATCCTCCCTCCTTACTTCTAGGAAGGCTTTCCCCAAGGGGTTAACCACTTCGGTACTCCGCGGTGTACACCTACAGTGGTACTCACAGATACTCCTTGGTATTCCTTAAATTTGGTACTCCAGTGTACACTTGACAAGTCGAGTGGTTAACCCCTTGGCTTGCCCAATACAATTCCAGATACGCACCGATATCCTCGGCCAAGAATGATGTTAAATTAATTAAACTCCTACACTCTCGTCCTATATCCAACCAACGAACCAAAAACAACCGTTTATTTACATCATTCAGCCAAAGAGTTCTGCTATTATTATAATATAATACCTAGAGGAGGTACTCCCTATCCTTTTCCATTAGACAGGCTGAGGCAGCGGCCATCTTGTTGGAGGTAACATTGTTGTTCTAACAGTTGTTTAGCAACTGGGACAACAACCAATAATGACAACTGGGCGACAATTAGATCAATAATGTCAGGCGTCCGCCATCTTGTTGGAGGTAATATTGTTGCCTGCATTGTTGCCTGCCTCACATTTCAGGGCGAGTACCTCCTCTAGGTGTATATATAATATAGCAGAACTCTTTGCATTCAGCATGTCTACCAGCACGTTGTCACGGCAGCTCTCACATTTCCACGGAGAATCACCTCCCGTAACAATGGAAGTGAACAGTTTCATCAAAGGAATACTTGTTTACTTTCATTTAATTCATTGTTATTACTTGCAATTTCATAATTCAGTTACTCTTGAATTTCCGCACTCTATCGGCATTCGACTCAGCTCATCGCGTAGATCCAGGAAATATACAAAAGCCTGCAAGACTTTTGCGGCGCTAAACTGCACCGAAGCCCACGGTATCCCTGATGGTATTATTAGAGCATAGTCTACGGTACATCGCAGAAAATGAAATATTAGTGCCTTATGTAGTGTGATAGCTTTCATCACATTATTTACTCAGTATGTATATGGAAAATAAATTCCATATGCAGAATTTGTTTAAATGAAACTCTAAAAGGGTAATAATTCCAGTTAATGACCAAAATAATGTTTCCTAAGAGTACAACCAGGGTGCAACATTAAACAAATGTGACTGCATGGCCATTTGTTAAAAACCATGGTGCCGAAATTAATGGGAAAAATAATTTGTTTTTTATCCTAAAGTCCACTCTGGAAAATCATCCAAAAAGGGACTAATATTCGTGAGGGAGGTTGGTTAGACTTCTCATTGTCGCAATTAAAGTGAATGCACATTGCAACTGTTTAACTGAACCAAAATCAAAATCAGTAACCTTCATCCGCCCCATTATTGTATTTAAGACAGTAAAACAATTAAAGTTCCATAGCGATTATTTTTATTTTCATTATTACTTTTTGAAACTCTGATGATCAAAAATGGTTTGAAAGCGATGTGCTAATATGTTTGGATTTCACATTGTTTCCAAGTGTAGGCTTGCTTAATTCCGGTACCGGTACCAAAATGATTTCATAATGATAGAGGTGAAGCCAGGGATGCATTTCGCTACCATATTAATGAATCATACTGAATTAATATTATTACATAACCTCAATGATTAGAGCGAAGATGAATCGACTCTTCTCCATTGTACTTCCGGTTTGATTTCATGGTAGTCAGGAGAAACTATTTCCACTTTCCTCCTCAGTTATCAAATCAAAGAGGAACACTGCTTACGCCTCTCGACTTTGGTGAAGGTCATTATGTAAACAACCCTGGCTTATCTCGGCATAAAAATGAAGTGAACTTCCTCATCATTCGACCCATGACACCTCCAGTCAGCCACGCCAATACTCACTTAAAGAGCAAGGGAAGTTCAAAGGGCATGAAATTTCCTAACCAGAGCACACGTGATCGACGTTCTGCTTCAGGTGAAGGGAAGAAATGCCTGTCCTTCTGCACACTGGCAGAGAAGTCAATACATGAATGTTGCACCCTCTCAGGAAATCCTTCTCTGGTGACATGGAGTTACAACTGGAATTATTACAATTCGAGCTCATTTATTTTCTCTCTCTTCCTTCCTTGTAATATTCTGAGAAAATTTGTGGGGCGGGATCAAGCCACGAACATCTCTGTCGATAAGGAGGCCTCGCCCTCTGCCCACAAAGGTTATATCTGAGGTCACCAATGTCACTATTTAAGCAGTACGCCCTTCAGGATTGAGGAGAAAGGAGTCAGTCTGATTAAGTCAAGTGCAGCATCCTCCGAGATGATGGCCAACATCAGCAGTTTTGGTCTCTATTTGTTGGCCACCCTTCTGTTCCTGTCAGCCTGGGTCAATCATTCCCTGGCCCTCACAAACAATGCAGCTGAAAACATTCCCCGTGGTGTCCATCCAAAGGAACCCAGTCAGATAGACCGACTGGAACTGACCATACAAACAATGATGAGCGTAATGGAGGATGGATTTGCTCGAACAGGTAATAAGGGACCGATGGATATTCATCAAGTCTCGTTAGAGTCCGTTAAAAATATGCTCTTGTTTTTTTTCATTCTGCAGCACGAGAAGTGGGAGACATCAAGGGGGGAGTGGCATCACTGGAAGAGGAAATTACAGCATTAAAGGAAGGAATGAAATCATCATTAGAAGAGAGATTGAAATCATTAGAAGTGGGGATGAAATCATTAGAAGAGGGATTGAAATCATCATTAGAAGAGAAATTGAGGTAAGTGAGCAACCCCGCGTGTCAACCCAACTGCTTTTATTGCCACCAATAGTCAAGTGTAAAATAATCGGGATGATGTCATATTATACTCATCCTTTCCGGCAGACATCACACATGTCAGATTATGAAGCTACGAGTGTTCGAAAAAGCAGTGAGGAATTATTAAAGGTGGTTTAATATTGAATATTGACCATATGCAATTTATTCCAGCCATGAAGTGGGCACAATCACCTCATCGTTGACGGATATTAAGAACCACGTAATTCCTCCATCTAATTGCTATGACGTCCAGAAGCGAGGACACAGCTCTTCTGGCTTGTATTCTGTGACCATCTCTGAAAAAATGGTCAAGGTGAGGCTCATGCAGAAAGGTCGAATTCACTCTGAATTATTGCGGGCTACATCATGTGGAATTAACAGAATATATTTTATGTCACCAACTCATGTCGTCTCGTCCTCAGGTGTATTGCGACATGGCCACGGACGGAGGAGGGTGGACTGTCATACAAAGAAGGGACGAGATCGAGCCTCACGTGGATTTCCATAGGGGATGGTCAGATTACAAGAGAGGGTTTGGTGATCTGGAAGGGGAGTTCTGGCTGGGTGAGTTGCACTCTTATCACTTGTTGTCACCATCACAGCACGATCTTAACGGACCAGAATTCAAAGTGGTGACGTGCCGTGGTTATTCACCAGATATCAATATCTGCACTGATGCCTGGTTGCACCAACACAGTTACCGGTCCGATAGCTCCTAACGGACCGATAGCACATGTTAAAAGGTCTACCTATCTGTCCATTAGGAGCTATCGGACCGGTAAATTTGTTGGTGCAACCTTTGGAACAAATTCTTCCGCGACTAGTTCCTAGTTCCTGTTGAACCTGGTAGGGCATAGGGTAAAAGGTTACACACCACTGGACTGTTATCTGCAGCACTGGCACGCTTATACAGAGGAAACGACGATCATTGGCAAAAACAGTAAGGTACAATGTCATCGCTGACTGGTGTTCGTTGCTCCTCTTCAAGCAGTAGTTCAGGGCTGACCATTCTTAATAATTTCTCGTCTTTTATATTACGCTACGTACTTATCAGTATTACACTATTTCGTCGTGCTGCAACTGATTTTGTCTAAAGACATGAGTTCCATTTGACCATTTCACACGGATAAGCTACACCTCGTCCAATATCATTCGATTGAAGGCCCTTTGACATTTTTTGCCGTAAAAGGTAATTGAATATTTGTAGTTGTGGGAATTACCGTTGGTGGCGCTAGTTGGTGGCAGGAGACTATAAAAGTATGAATATAATTATCAAATTATGTCCCCTATTCTACCCCTTTACACAGGTCTGGACGCTATCCACGGACTGACCACTTCCACTCCGATGGTCCTTAGGGTGGAGCTGGAGGATTGGGAGGGGGAGGAGAGGGTCGCCTCGTACAGCACCTTTGGGGTCGGAGGGGAAGGGGACAAGTACCAGCTGACTGTGGGAGGGTACCAGTGGAAGGATGGGGGACAGAGAGGAAGTGATGTGGTGGACGGTCTGAAATGGCACAATGGGGATGCCTTCACCACAAGAGACAGGGACAACGATCGTGATGGCGGACAGAACTGCGCAAAGAGGCACAAGGGTGGCTGGTGGTACAGATATTGCGCCGATTCCAATCTGAACGGAGTTTATCTCAAGGGAAAGACAGACCATTCCAGTCTAGGTGTCACCTGGGTCTACTGGAAGGGATCATATTACTCCCTGAGAAGAGCAGCCATGAAGATCAGACCCAGATGAAAAAAAGACCAAGGAATGACTCTTTTTTGCACATGTCACAATCAAATTAATTCAATTCAATCCCAATGTGAGTGATCACACACAACATTACTCTCAAATCGGGTTCTCAGCATCTAACACTACCATTATGATTGCTTTATAAAGGTTGAATCAGTGGCGTATCTACCATAGGGGCAGGTGGGGCGACTGCCCCAGGGCCCCCGAATTTTCCGACGAGTTTTATAAAATTTTGAGGAAACCCACAAATCCATAATAGGCCTAATTCTATAACTTATATTCTATATTCTATAAGACGTAAGAAAGCGGGTTCGATCCAATCAATTCGGGGTCTTAGCTCGTACTATCTCACTGTCAGACTCTCGCAGTCGCAGTGTCAGTAATCAGTATGGCACAAAAACAATGAAAATGAGAAATCATTACATTAATAGTTAGCCTATACGTAATCATTACGTATTACCAGTGGCGGATTTAGGGGGGGGGGGGCAAAAAGGAACAAAAGAAAAAAAAAACGGGTGGAAAACTCGCAAAAACCCTCTAGAACAGTGCAATTTTGCGGTCGTGACTCCAAATTTGGGGTCGCGAAGAAGGGTTGTGACCTTGAACCGAAAAAAATTTCGCCTGCGGCGGGCCCTGATCGCCCCCCCCCCCCAGAAAAATTCCTGGATCCTCCACTGCTTCGTATTACTATGGAGGGGGCCCCGCGTACCTTTTTGCCCCAGGGCCCCCAATAAGAGTCTTGATACGCCAGTGGGTTGAATCCTATGTCACTGGAGATATGTCACAGGCCGTGTCTGTTGGTTGGTAATCAATGATCAGCCAATACTTGTGATATTACTGTCAGGAATGGGAAGTCTTCATAGATCCCTGCATAAAGGGCACTGTAATATTAATTGCTTCCTGGTTTCAACAAAAATCACTGATTTCCATAGTTTTCATCTGCAACATATTTCCATTGCATAGGGCCTAAGTTGAGTGTTACAGGTCGAATTATTCGTTTTTTTACTATGCAATGTGCCATAGCATTTTCATGTTGAAATCCTTCATCGAAATTCTCATATAAAGTGCGGAAAACCAAACGACGATCTGACATCATCGTTTCTTACATTGTTGCTTCTGTTTACTCATATTGAACTGCGAGGGTATTTCCATGGGAACCTTGATGACGTCAGATCGCCCTTTCGTTTTCAGCACTAATAATTGCTCATTAATTTCTTGCTTGATTACTAATTTGTGACGCAATGAATTTTGTGCCAGTCAACATGGGCTTGGACTACCCAAATGACTGTTATTATGTGTCTGATAATAAATTAGTGTTTTCAACAGAGTTTAAATCATTGAGATCTACGTAACAATGCCCTGCCTCTAACAGTGCAAATGACCTCACAGTTTGTTCATCAGTTTAACGGCCAGTTAACTCGTCATGATGTGATATTATTCGATCGAGTGTGACCAATGTTGTTGGCTTCGCAGTCAAGGTGACTGTGAAGATACCAAACTGCGTGGGATGGGAAAGTGCTTCAGGAAAATATTCCACCAGATTGGTACAATCTACCCTTACCATATCGATACAAAGTTACCTTCACGCGGACTTGTTATTTCAGCGATGCCCAGAGAGGGATAAAATATGTGAGCAGCCATCGAAGCTTCTTGCAGTAAATAGTACAGATGTGCAGCGTCGAATGTTCTGTGCAAATTACGGACATCATTTCTACTAAAAGTACAGTAGAATCATATGGGCCATACCTTCCCATTGCAGCAAACAGTCGCCTAACATCTACTCTGGAAGCCTCCTACAATGCATACATGTCATCCAGATCATCCCTACGCTGCAGGTCCCCAAACATGCAGTACATTATACCCCGACCACTCTCAGCTGCGGCCATCAACTGCAGCAGACACTTGGACGTGGATGGCCGTGAAACACGCCACAACCCCAGCAGTTCCCTGTAGCCACACCCGAGGGCTGCCCCTGGGACGACTCGTGGGCAAAACCCGACGTAAACTTTCCCTGCAGCATTCCCTCCCCTTACATCTCCCTGTTTCCCTTGGACATCACATATTATATGGAATGCAGGCAGCAGCTTGTTCGATTCTTCCCACTTTGGAATCAGCTCGGGAGGAATGTGACGTCTCGTGATGCTCACCACGCCATCCGCAACCTCTGGATATGACAATCCCCAACAATTAAGTCTGTGGCTCACTTTTGCTTGTTAAGGCCGCATTTACATCTGAGAAATTAGCTTCGCTGAACAATTAAACCAATTGTTTGGGGCAAAAGTAACACAACAATAAACTTTTGCCCCAAACAATTGGTTGCATAGCTCAGTGATGCTCGTCGCTGTACGACGAAACCAATATTATTGTTTGGGGTTAATTGTTAATTTGTTCTCGCAATTGTTACTTTCATCCGAAACAATTGGTTTTGTCTCGGAGCAAATCGGTCACATGTAAATGCGACCTAAAACATGTTGAAGCAACGAAGAGCTAGTTATTAGCTCTAGGTGCAACATTAAGCTGCGTTTACATGTGAGTGAATTATTAGCGAAATTGAAAAGTATTATGTGAAAATTAAAATATGGATGGGGTCCTAAAAGACACACATCAGTTGGTGTAACTTTCAGGCATACCACACTGTTCCAGGGTTAAACAACCAAAACCTTACATTCTTCTGCATTTCTATTTTTTTTACAGTTCTTTGAAACTAGGGAGGTTTATTATGTCGACACCCTGTATTTTCTATCCCCCCCAAAAAAGTGTACCTGACTGATTTGAGATCTCCGGCCCCTCAATTGTATCCCAGTTCGAAAACCACCGACTTTGAGAATATTCTGCTGTGATCCCACACTGCGAAAGAGTGATTTGACGTCTGACGACCACCTGATGGCACACCACTCTTTACAGTATATATGAGTTGGGGCCAGTTCGCCTTGGGGATTAGTTGGCTCCTGCGGAGTCAGTGGATCATCCCAAGGCTCCCAATAAGTGGACGTAGGCACAACTTCCAAGAGCTGCTCGTTAGGACAGGTGCTTGGTAATCCCCATCCTCCTAAAATTCAACCAGCAATGTTTAAATTGCTGCGAAAATGGCTCCCAAATTCACCAAAATATGTTCCCAACATGTGTACGAAGTTGGTGGTCAACAGAGACCAACCGTGAAAGGGTATAGCCAATTGTGTATTCTTTATACCAGGGTGGACCGGACAAGAGATGCAGGTAATTGGATTGTACACTGTTGGCTGTCAGTTTGTGGCAACTCCAAGTGCCAACTGAACCTTTATTGATTGTCAACAACACATTGGTTGGCACAACTGGCAACCAACAATACAATCCAATTAATACCTACGGGTCCAGACTGTGTCCAGATGATGTCTTCATCAATCAGAAGCATGTTGGCGATGCTTTAAAAGTCTTGCATGTAAAAATGATATTTCCCCTCCCACATCCTGCTCATTTTCGTTGGTAGCCGAAGCAGGAGATATTTCGAAACATGCAGGAATTTGTGCCTATTTCCAGGTTTCCTTTCTGCATGACCCTATTGTTTCATTTTGGATGCAGGTACAAAAAAAAAGTAAGTATGTGAGAATTTGCAAAGGTGATTGGCCGTTGCTGCCTGCTGCACTGTTATCGTGTGATTCATATCAACATCCTGGTATAATGGCAACGGCGAGATGACATCCGTACACATTACCTGTGGGAGACTCGAACGCTCGCTTCATCGACTGGGGAGACAGGCTGGATTCTCCTAGTGGGACCTGACTGGATCGAACCATCCGAAGATCACTGCACAAGGGCAAAGTACAGTTGAGCTGAAATGGAGCAGGGGGTTGGAGGTAGATGAATGGCAGATACCAGGCATTGAATTGCTTAGCGACCTCCGGATCATCACGTCTGGGACTTGCATAGGCTACGTCTCATTAAAAAATATTTTTCCTCAACAGGCCATGATCTGGAGACTCCTTTCATCATGAGCGGCCTGGAGGAAGTGGTGAGGGCCATAAACATCACCAAAGCCCCTCAACATGAGAAGCTTCACCACATTGCTGTTTGAAGATTCCATCTGCATCTTCCACAGGGCTACGGGGAAGACCAGTGCCTCCTGATCTGTGGTCTCTCTGCCAAGGCCGTTGAGAGGACTGGTTTGGAAGCCCATGTCGTCAACTGGTCATTAGGACGGGCTTGAGACATAACCTGGAAAAGACTGAAGGGACATTCCTGTTTAACGGTTTTTTCTATGAAAGCTAACATGTCTCCCTAGTTTTGGAGATTTACCTGGATCAGGCCTCGTCACCTGACTGCAGGACCAAATAGTTTTTGGTGCGATCCTTCCCATTACTGAGGAGGAAGAAGGACACTGCGGACTGTGTCCGGGGCTGTCAGGTGAAGCACCATGGGATCTCCCTTTGCTGCTGGTCTGCGATGGCTTGCCAGCGAGGGTGCAGGAGTGGCTGGACTTCCGTTGCCATGCTGGATCTGCTGGCTCGGATGGGTAGAGGAGGGCAAAGGACAAAAGCAAAGGCGAGGAAGAAGAAGAGGATGGGCTGGCAATATACACGGGCTGGGACCGTCTTCATCATCAGGAAAGTAGTGGACTGCATGGGGATGATGGGACAGGGGGTTTAAGTGGTGATGGGTGCGTCTTGGCGTGGGTTTGGACTCTGATTGATCTTATCCTGGGTTGTCTTTCAAGTTTAGTTCACATAAGTAGTCACGTAATTTAGTCATCATACGCTGTAACTTCACTGGATTCACAACTCTGTTAATCTGACCTAGATAGCTCACAAGTCGTGGCTCATAGTTTGTAACATGTAGCATAACATTTACTGTAACTAATTGGAATAAACATCAAGGCTCACAGGACTGCATGTTATGAGATGGGTGCAGGGCCTTACTGAGTTGGGTGACCCCAAAAGACTCGGACATGTCCCTCAGCATATGAGCAAGGTGGGCCAAGGTGGGCAGCCCCTGGGTCATATTGGCTGTAAGTTTCTTTGGACAGAATGAAAATCATCATCTTCAGCAATGCAGATTAAAATGAGGTTGGGTGTGATAACTGAACTTATAGACTGAACTTATAGACAAAAAAAATTATGTACCAAGTGAGCGGCATTGAATATGATACGGTAGAATTAAAAAATAATCGGGCAAAAAGAATGTGTGTACAAAAATGTTTGACAATGAATGGGAGACCATTAAAAAACATGAAAAATAATTACACTGCAAACCAGAAAGTCTCCCATGTTGTAAGGCTCTTGTAATGTTCTTTTGTTGCTAATAAAACATTGCAAGAGCATTCAAGACGAGCCTTAAAAATTGATGTTGCATGGGAGACTCAGTATTCATGCTCTTTTAATGCTTTGATGGTGGATTTTAATGTTCTTGGAATGCTTTTTGTTGCCGTTTAGCAATCATAAGTCTTACAAGACCATAGAAGAACTTTAGTAGAGTACTACCAGTATTACAACAGCATTAACACTTGATGTTCTCCATGGGAAACTCAGTTGTAATCCTCCCGATGGTATCTTCACCTTGTCGTGGTGCTGCAGCTTGCGTTTCTCCGGTCTTTCCTCTCTTCTTTTCTCTCTCTTCGTTTCTATCTCCATCTGTCCCACCTTTGCATCTTCTTATATAGCCTGATAGCCATAGTTGCTTTGGCTTCTTAATAAACCTAAACCTAAACCAAACCTCATAGTGATGCTTTTTGAATAGTGTGCTGTTCATAGTGTAGACAAAACATAATATTTCTCTACCAGGTGAAGAGCATTGATTATATCAGTGGTTCCTGACCTTTTTCGGGTTGTGACCCCCTTTCATGTTAGTCAAGTCACCTCCGACCCCCCTCCCCAGTATTAGTAAAAGATTAATGTATTGTTAAAACATTAAAAAACCTTCGTGGTAAAATTACCTAACTTATTGCAAGTAAAGATTACAGTGGCCACCGTACCGACCTCCTGGAAAAGGCTTTGCGACCCCCTTGGTGGTCGCGACCCGTAGGTTGATTGGGAACCACTGGATTATAATGATGAAATTTAAAAAAAATATTGGACAAAAAGAATGTCTATGAAAATGTTTGACATTGAATGTGAGTTCATAAAAATAACTAGACAAAAAAAATCACATGATAGAATAAAAAATACTTAGACAAAAAGAACTTTATGGGAACAAAAATGTTTTACAGTCAGAGGATTAATTTAAAAATTACCCTTTCTTATTTTCATTTTTTCTTTTTTTGTGTTTTTTTTCCTATTTTGTTTCTTTTTTTTTCCTTTTGTTATCTTTTTTCTTTTTTGTTCATCTTTTTTCCTTTTTCTTTTTTCCTTTTTTGTTCATCTTTTTTCTTTTTTCTTTTTTTTCTTTTTTGTTCATCTTTTTTTTCTTGTTTTTCTTTTACTTATATTACAGTATATGTAATTGAGTAACATGGCACATGATAGTATAAATATAAAAATAAGAATTAGACAAAAATAGTAGGCCTATGTGTACACAAATGTTTGACATTGAATGTGAGAGCATAATACAATAACTACACTGTAAAGCGCAAACGGGGCACAAATCATTACAGGAGCATCACATACTGAATGTGAGTTGCTCATGCAAGAGCATTGCAAGAGCATTGCAAGAGCTTTAAAAATTGATGCTCCATGGGAGATGCAGTAGTGATATCCTCTTTTAATGCTTTGCGATTTACACTGCAGACAAAAAATAATATCTGTACCAAATGAATAGCATTGACGGAGACAGAATAAAAAATAATATTATACAAGGGCGTTCAAAAAGTCTTTCCACTTTATTTTTTTGCCACAAATACAGGCCTATGCAGGTTGGCAGATAGGCACTAGGCACACATTATCAATAGAATCCTCCTGAACGAAGCCGAATGCACTGGCTCCATGGGTGTGTCAACCTCTACTAACAGGCCCTCCAGGAACCACTTTTTGGAGGTGTGGCGCACCCACTCCCGGACAACTGCTCACAGTCAACAACTGTCATCAATAATGTCCTGAAATTGGCGTCGGTGAAGGTTTTTTTTTTCCATGGATCTGAACAGTTGAAAGTGGGTTAAGGACAGGGGATTTCCTGCGGGTGTGGAAAGCACCCATAGCCTGATCCATGAAAAAAAAAAACCTTCGCCGATGCCATTTTCAGGATATTGTTGACAGTTGTTAGTTGTGAGCAGTTGTCCGGGAAGTGGGTGAGCCGCACCTCCAAAAAGTGGTTCCAGGAGGGTCTGGAGAGGTTGCTACACACGTGGTGCCAGTGCATTCGGCTCCAGTAGGGTTATGTCGATAATGTGTGCCTCTCTGCCGACCTGCATGGGCCCTGTATTTGTGGCAAAAAAAATAAAGTGGAAAGACTTTCTGAACGCCCCTCGTACGTGTACAAAAATGTTTGACATGTGTGAGAGCATAAATAAAATAACTACACTGTAAACCACAAAGCTTTAAGCAAGGCTTTAAGTAAGCATTGAGTGAGCATTAAGCATTTAAAAATTAATGCTCTCTTAATGCTCCATGTTGACAGTAATAATGTTCCATGCAGTTCTTACATAATGCTCCATAGAAGCGTGCAGTAGTGATTTTCCTTTAATGCCTTACGATTTACAGTGCAGACATAAAATAATTTCTGTACCAAATGAGTAGCATATTGACTGAGACGGAATAAAAAATAATTAGACAAAAAGAATATATGTGTACGATAATGTTTGACATTCAATGTGAGAGCATGATAATTACTATTTTTCTTTCCTGTTTTCCCTTTTTTCATTGTTTTTTTTTTCTTTTTTTGTTATTGGGTAAACATTCTTTATGATAACAAAAATAATTAGACAAAAAGAATATGTGTAACAAATTGTTTGACATTGAATGTAGTGAGATCATAAACATGACTAGGCGAAAAAAAATCTCTACCAATTGATTAATAAGAAATAAAAAATAATTAGACAAAAAATCTGCATATAAAAAGGTTCGACATGGAAGATGAGAGCGTAAAAATATATTACTAGACAAAATATAATTTCTGTAGCAAGTGAGTGTAACTGACTGGGATATAATAATTAAAAAAATGGGACAAAAAGGATATTTGTGCACAAAAATGTTTGACATTCAATGTGACAGCATAAAAGTAACTACACTGTAAACCGCAAAGCATTAAGTGAGCATTAAGCTATTAAAAAACCCTCACTTATTAACGCTCCATTTTGACAATGGTAATATAATGTTCCATACACTTCTCACTTATTAATGTGCCATATGGTATTGATGTAGTGATGCTCTTTTAATGCTTTCCAATTTACTGTGCAGACAAAATATTTTTTTTTTGCACCAAATGACACAAAATAAGAAATAATTAGACAAGAAGAATTTTGATTTCTATTGAAGCTTCGGAATTACAAAAGTTGTGAATTGCTTTTTGATTAGAATCATTGCCCTCAGCCACGTATACGAGTCAAGTTAGGGATGGTGTGACACCGGGGCTGCCCTTGGACCAGTTTGGCTGTATGTAACTTCGGATGGAAAAATTGTACTTGGACTTAATCAGACCCTAAACAAGTTTGTGCTCGAGTAGGTTGAAGGGGACTACAAGGCAGGGAACGGGAAGGAAAAGGCAGACCTTCTGGGGCTGATCTGAAAAGATTATTACTTCAAATGAGTATTAAAATGTCACTGTAACAACAATATTGTCGAGAGTACGCACCATTCAATGTACAGTTGCTGGGTTCTGAAAAATATTTCCAACAAATGTTATTGTGCCTTTGCCAAGCACATTTCAGCAATCGATGGCCAAGCCACAATAACATTCGTTGGCCTGTGGCGCACAGACAGACAGTATTGTTGGGCAGATACAGTCCAACCTCACCTTCAATGACCCGAGGGCGGCCCCTGTGCTCCTCCGAGGGCGCAAAAGGACTAGGCCAGCCATAGATGAATGTGGATCAGAGGAGCGGTAAAGAAGAAGGCCGACTCACCCGCCATTATGATTGAGACAAAGGGAATATGTTATAATTACATTTACCAACGAGCCCGCGGGAAGCGGCGCCACCAATATCCTCTATTTTTGAATTTTTGAATAAATATTTGAATTTTAAATTGAATTTCTGAATAAATAATTGAATTATACATCGAATTTTTGAATATATATTTTGATTTGATATTGGATTTTTGAATAAATATATTAATTTTAAATTAAATTCGATTATACCAAGGATTATACACTACCCAGGAGGGTTTCGAACAATTTGAACTTTCCGCGCATGCAAACTTTACCAGTTTGGACCAATCAGAATGCGTTTACACCATCCAGCATCCAGACATAGTACGCATGCGTCTGGCAAGGACGAGTTCCGATTGGCTGTGATCACGTATCTTGTCTCATGTGAACGGCAAATACTTCACCTTTCGACCGCCAGTTGGCGTCAGAGTTGGAAATAAGAACAGTGGTTGGAAATAAGGCCTCCCTTTGTCTTCGGAGGATTGAGAGAGAGAGAGAGAAAAAAAAAAGGAGAAGAGAGAGAGCGAGCGAGCATGGCGGCCGTATCGGTCGGTTGCTGCTGTTCCTCTTCCTCCTGTTCCGTGGTGGCCCACTGCCTCCCTGCGTAGTGCAAGGAACGGCCCTGGGGGTCCTCCTTCCTGGGCATCGAAGAGGGGGCGGAACCTGGGGAGGCGAGCTGGGCCTAAAGAAGAGAAAAGGAGACTCGAAAGGAAAAAGTGGGAGGAGGAGAGAAAGCGGCATGGCCAACGCTTCTACCACCTCCTCCAGGACAGACGTCATCTCGGGGCTAGTCAAGGTATGGGTACAGCTGAAGCCCCACTCGCTTCAGAAAAAAAACAAAAAAAGAGGAATAAGTTGGCACCCCTGGGGCATGTGACAGGGTAGCCAATCTGGCCTGCTGTAGTTGAAAAGTCCTTACTTGAGAAAACTGGCACCCCTGGGGCAAGTGACAGGGTAGCCAATCTGGCCTGCTGTAGTTGAAAGTCCTTACTTGAGAAAAACAGTTGGCACCCCTGGTCGTGTGATACTGTTGCATGTAGTCGTGGTGCCTGCAGTTGTAAAAACGGTTGGCACCCTGCTTGTCATGTGACACTAGACAGTTGCCTGTAGTAGTGCCTGTAGTTGACGGTTGGCACCCCTTGTGAATGTCATGTGAATGGCAGGGTTGCCAACTGTCAATGTCGACACATTCCAATTATTGTGAAAGATTGTTTACAGTGCATGATTCTCATTGCGCAATTTGCTTTGCTGCCAACTCTTTTTCTCAGCGTACAGAGAGAGAGATGGGAAAAAAAGTGTATGGGCCAAGAAAAAATGAGGTGAATAGAGTTGATTCACCTTGGCTTAATTATGCGATGAGTCATGAACATTGGATCGCTATGAATTATTAGATCTGATGATATGCTGGGAATGCAGACTGCGACCTCGATCTGATATAAATGTAGCTGGCGACGATAACATGAACCGCATTGTACACACCGAAATGAACATATTCGATTGTACTTTACTTTTCTCTAGAGCAGACACAAAAGGTGTTGCTGGGAACGTATAGTTGTTAGCATTATGCGGCCCATTGTGTCTGGCTGTTATTTTTAAGCTAGGTTATCAAGTGTTTGCATTGGGTGGATTTGGGAACAATGCGGCTCTTGAGATTCTTTCTCTCCCTTGCGAGGATCTGATCAATCTGTACAATTATCGGATTGGGTATCTTGAGTGCACTCGGATGGTCTTGCGGGATTAAATTGCGCAACAGGCTCAAGTACGGGCAAGTGAAGTCCCAGCATGATCGGCCGAAATAAGGTCATATGCTGTACGTGATGTTTGGAAGAAAAGCTGCTTTTATGTGCCATTGTGCTTTTAAAAAATGAAATGGTTTCCATGCTCTGGATAACAAACAAACGTTGCTCTGTTTCTTAGGCTGTTGTTGGTGGGCAGTACCGCCTTGTGCAAAAGATAGGGAGCGGTTCCTTTGGTGACATCTACATGGGCATAAACATCACCAACGGAGAGGTAATCCCGCAGTTGTACTTGTGGCATCGGGACTAATTCACCATTTGCATTTTTCAGAGAGTGGCTGTGAAGCTGGAGTCAATCAAAGGAGCCCACCCGCAGCTTCTTTATGAGAGCAAGCTGTACAAATACCTTTCCAATGGGATTGGAATCCCGCAGACCAAGTATGACCTGCCACTTGTTGCACATAATATGAAGTCACTCATGATATAACTTGTTACAGATGGTACGGCCAGGAAGGTAACTACAACGTACTTGTCATGGATTTGTTGGGACCGTCCCTTGAGGATTTGTTCAACTTCTGCTCTCGACGGTTCAGCCTGAAGACGGTGCTCCTGCTTGCTGACCAAATGTTGACCCGCCTTGAGTTCCTTCACGCCAAAAGCTTTATACACAGGGACATTAAGCCGGACAACTTTGTCATGGGATCGGGCAGTCAAAGCAACAGAGTAAGCTGCCGTTAACGCCTTTCGGTGGGAGCAAGCTTATCAGTTGTCGCTTACTTCTCAGGTGTTCATGATTGACTTTGGATTGTCCAAAAAATACCGTGACAACATTAGTCGTGTGCACATTCCATACCGGGAGGATAGGAACTTGACTGGCACTGCCCGATATGCGTCCATCAATGCGCACAAGGGAATCGAGCAAGGGTAAGTGACTCCAAATGTAAGTTCGTAAAAAAAGTAACTTATGCTTTTTTGAAACAACGAGTGAACCGGTGTCATCCTTCAAGTGCACTTAATTAAAAGTACTGTTTAATCTGTCAGGCGGCGAGACGACATGGAGTCCTTGGGGTATGTCCTAATGTACTTCAATAGAGGGAGCCTTCCCTGGCAGGGACTCAAGGTGAGGATTATTTCTGGGTGGGGGAACTGCTGTAATTACTGAAGAGGCATGTGCATAATCACTGTACTTTTGTCATGCTCTCAAAAGGCGGCTACTAAGAAGCAAAAGTATGAGAAGATTTGCGAAAAGAAGATGTCGACGCCAGTGGAGGTTCTCTGCAAGGTAACAGGTTTTTGAAAATATTGCGGTTGCGATGATCCGAGCAGTAATAGTTACAACTTTTAGTCCTGATCTGTCAATTAACAATTTTTTGATGGAAATGTTACACATGATAGTACGAGTGCCGATATAATTGTTACATGTCTTCCAGGGCTACCCGAGTGAGTTTTCCCTGTACCTGAACTACTGCCGGAGCCTCCGTTTCGAAGAGGCCCCTGACTACATGTACCTCCGGCAGCTTCTTCGCAACATGTTTCGCAACTTCAACTACCAGTACGACTACCTTTTTGACTGGTGCCTGAAGCAAAAGGCTCTCGAGGCAGTCAGAGGAACCCTCCAGGCCATTGCCACTCCCGGTGAGTCTCTCTCGTAGGCAGTTAAACTCTTCACACTTTTTTATCCTTTTTTTTTTTTTGAAACGAAAACTTAGTAGGTGGTGGTAGGGAAGAAAAAGTTTCCTAAGTTTGTCATTGTTTTTCTTCCCCCCAATTTTTGTAGCGAACTGTAGTGTGGACCCTGGTGGATGCAAGAGGATCCAAGGCAATTCCTTTTGCATTGCTCACTGGTCTTTTGCACCTGTTCCCAGCATGCGAAGTTCTCAAAGAAAGTGACCCCCCCTTCTTTTTTTGTACAATTTTTTTTTACACACAAAAAAACACTGCGGGAAAATTTATCTCAGGACATCTCTTGTGGTTGTGATAATGACGTGTGCGAATAGCACTCTTTTTTTTTCATTTAGGGTTGCTATTTTGATTTTTCCAACTGGCGCCCCGATTTACAATGGACTATTTTAAGTGCTGGATTTCAAGATATTTTTAAACAAAATGTACATTGTTTTTGCCAAACTTGTGCGGTGGTCACAGCTTTTTTGAAGGAAAAAAAAAAGAAACGAGTGGCCAATGTTCCTCCCCCTCCATTATTTGTAATACTTGACAAAAAAATATGAAAAGTACTCAATGGAATGCTTTTGACTTCTTTTTTTTTTATGGGAGTAAAATTTTCAACACTGTAAATATTGGCCTTTTTTGTGGTTGATTGATTGCTCGAATTATTCGGTGCCCTCTGAAAGTGTAATTGAAATAATCACTCGATCAAATTCAAATTGGCAATACTGTTAGTCACGAACAAATTTTGCAATACGGTTTAATAGCTATTGGATTTGTACGCGATGAAGATATGGAGGTTTATTATTATTATTATCATTTTTCTGAGTAATGTGGTCTACATATATTAAGGTGCTACAGTCAATTTCAGACATATTTTAGGATTAAGCTTTCATGTCTCTAATGGTCGGTTTAAAAAAATTAATTTCAGTGTAATTTTTGCAACCATGCCATGCTTTCTTACCAAAATGAATCGAAATAGGTTACGTGAAGATTTTGACTCCAGGATTACAATACACGTACTCATGTTGGTAAAGAATAACGATATTATGCTTGTGGTTTCTTCCAATGTGGCCTTTTCGCTCAAATTTGGTCAGTCTGGAGCATGATCCAAGTGTACTTGCAAAAAAAAACTTTCTATCAAGTAGTTGGTCTTCCATTTTCCATTTTTTAGTTGCAATTATTTCGTATCAGATTGGAAAGTGTGAGGCTATTTTGAACAAAATATGAATGCGTAGAAAGAGTACATACACCACTTTGCATGTACTCCCTGCAATTTTTTTTGTTTAAATTTAAAAAAAAAGAAAGAATGTTATTTAATTTGCGTTTGTTTGTCAAGTAGAAACTGACCAGTCATTTTTTTGTTGCAGGTGGCCATTAAAATGCAAGAATTTGCATAGGCAACGGCCAAGTGACAGGTTTTAAGTGATTTAAAGAGTGGCCTTAACACATGATGTGTTCCAGGTGGTTAGGATTTTTTTAAAAAACGAATGGGGGGGAAAAGAAAGTGTGTAAATGGACTCAACGTTGAAGAACAGTCGTACTTCAGAACGCATCTCCTAAGTGGCATTACAGGAATTTTCTTACGGGTTAGCATTTGAGTTCAGTTGCCAATTAACGAAGCCTCTCGGAAGCATGTGCGAATGGATTCTGCCACACTCCAATAATTTTTTTGGTGTAATGAATAACTGTTTTTTTGTCAGGCATGGATGTATGCCCAAGCCGTTGGCGTAAATGTTTCAGAATGATTGGTTGTCCCACCAGTTATTGATATAAATGAATAATAGTGTCACACATGGGCATGAATTGGAAAACTGATGAGCCGCCTGAATTAAAAGACGTTGCTTTTGGATGTGCTTCACATTTTTTTTTTTTTAAAGAAAAAAAGACTGTAATTCAAAATGCTCAATGTGGTGTATAATAGTGCTGGGAATGAATTTTTTCTGCGGTTTACACATACTGTGAAATAGTCAACATGTATTACTTCTTTTTTTATGTTGCATGCCATATGTGCACCTTTTTTTTTTTTTTTTTTGCAGGATGTGTGGTTTACCTGTTCAGTATATGTTTAAAGACAAAATGTTGTTGAATCAGGACCAAATGCCCCGCGTCTCGGTTTGGAAACTCTCGCAGTGTCTACGTCAAGTTTAAGCTTAAGCAAATGTGATAAAAAATAATAATAATTTCGTTGTCAAGTGTTTTGCTTGGACTGACTTAGATCGCTGGATAAAAATTCTTCAAAATTCCTATTGAAAATATTTGTTTGCAAATGTGGAAGAAAAACAAATCTTTTCACGCCTGATGTGTGCGAGCAGAGCAGTTGTGTTTCTATATACATGAAGAAAAGAAAAAAAAAAGGCTGCTAGTTTTTTGAATGCGATGTTTTTTGGCCACTTGGAGGATCAACTCATTGCAGTGTTACTGGTGTCTAGTTCATTTCTTAACTTGGTCATCCTACTGATGCATTCCGTTGAGTGCTTGACAGTGGTGTTGAAAAAAAAAATGACGATTTTCAACTGTACAGGAGTTTGTGATAATAAATATAATGCTCCGTGAACAACGTGTTATGATCTGCTCAAACGACACATTACAGGTGTGGGAGTGGGTTGGGACGTGTTTCCAACATTTGAGACCCTGTCGGATTCATAATTCTGATCCCCAACGTTTGTTTAGTTTTAAGGTTACGCATCTTCAATTATTCAACCGAAATCATACGCTTTGGAATGTCACATTTGAAGTGACAGTTTTATTGCTTCCGCCTCACGAGATTTTAGAAGATTGCTGACGATGTAAAATTGCAGGAAATTTTTCTCTTCCATCCGAGTGGGACCTGTCAAAAGATGAAACGTATTGCATTTTGTTACTGCAAACAAGGACGTCACATGTACGCTGCGTTATACGGCTGTACATTTTGAAATATTCTTAACGATAATGAGCTGTGTCATATCTTACATATTTCACGATGAGACATGCACTCATGTTTGTCGTGTGGTTTCCCTCGATCTTGTTCCGTCAAGTGACGTCACTTACAGCACTGTTGCTTTACGTAAACATACAGCTCTATTGAGAGACTGACGAGTTGCGTGCTCACCCAGGCTAAGAAGAGGCTTTTGAGGACTTCGAATTCAGTTTTTTCGTAGACAGCGACAGCCAGGCTGAAGCAGTACCACAGGAAGAGGGATACTGTTGCTGCCACCAAGATGGTGGCGAAGACCATGAGAATCGCAGTAATTACCCTGCAAGGGAATAGAGACCGCTGCAATTATCATCACTAATGCGAATGATTTAAGATGTACCAGTTCGCCATGATAATTTTGAACAATCGGTTGAGCTGTTGACTAATGTTACCATGCACATCGCCTGGCAATGGTTCATGGACAATTTACTGACTACTGTTGGACTTTGGGCTATGTGGCACATACTTAAATTAATCGACATGCAATTTTCTAAGTAACCGTCTCGTTTCGTGCTGTGCTCAACCTTCGGCTACTGTAGATTTTTCCGATGCCTCCATGACGGTGAAGGCAACATGTAGGCATACGTAAGCAGTTGTCAGCAATAAAAAGATGAGGTGGTTATGATCCCACCCAGGCGCCATCCACTCATCGTACAGGCAGATGACCGTAACGGTGAAAGAAATGGCAAAGTAGCAGATGGGAAGGAGCATGTCAAGCGATATTGCTGCAAGAGAAGGGCAGATATTTTCGTATTAACAAGGTTTAATTTGCGAGGAATATTATTCTTACCTGTATGACCTAAATGACTTGCTGACTCACCAGGCTGGAAACAGTTTGCCATTCCGTTTATCTGCTGCTGTAGGTCAGGACATGATGAAGTTGGTGGGAGGCATCCCGATTGCAAAGGAAATCCCCACAATTACTATTACAAGGCTTAATATGTCGTGCGCGATAACCTCAAAGGGTGCAGACCAATTTCTCAAATCACCGACTAGCAGCCAGCCTGATAAAATCATGCACATGGCGAATATGATCAAAAAGACAATGTCCATGCAAACTGGTGCGACTGCAAAAGAAAAGAAAAAAAGTATCATTATCCTAATTAACACAAATTGGAAGGAGGTGCAAGCATACCTGCTATTACTCGGAATATACGTTAGCTTGGTGACAGTGCATCATAACTTGTACGTAGTCACCTCCGTCTTTGGCTGCGATTCTACAGCAATTTCACATGACTTGCTGTACAGTACTGCAAAATTTTATCAACTTGAAGCATTTTTTTTTTCCTTCCAATTTCAGTATTTGTATCCAGGTTTCTATGGTTTTGGTACCAAATTGTCAAACTTGCGATGAGCCCATTCAGATAATTTTGGCATGAATCACGTTTCCATTTCCTACCCGAGGTTTTCACATCCGATGGTAAATTCAATTTTTATTGCTCTGACATAACTTTGGAAGTCACTAAGAAAGAAGTAGTTTGTACGACACTTTTTATTATGTTGCGACTGATCTTCTGCGCACCCTCCGTGGACGACGTAATTTGAAGAAGGATGTATTTTCTGAGATGAAAACTATGCCAAAGAATGCGTATGCGATGCTACAGCAGATCAGGAAGTAGAGTTCCGCAGCGAAAGGGCAAGCTCTAGGCTTGTACCACTCGCCATAGATGCTAATGCAGAGGAAGGATAGTCCAGCCAAGTAGCCAAACAGATATGTGAGATCCGGAAAAATTGGCTGCAAGGAAAGGTGTGTGAGTCGGGGTTTATTGTGAAGTGGCAGAGAATGAACTCACATTTGTAACCAACTTGCTGATTTGGAACGAAACAAGGGCAGCACTCCACATCACTAAGAATATACTAGCTGCTAGAGTCTGAACGGGTTCAGGTGCTCGAGGTTCGCAGCCGAACAGAATGAGAGCCAGGATGTAGCATAGTCCAATAAGCATGAGCGTAGATATGGTTAATGGGATCAGATGGTACATTGTGATGGGAAAGGATGCTGAAAAATAGATGTATGAACCGTCTCAGTATCGCTGACGTCTGGATTTAAAAAACACTCACCTATGAGTCCAGGAATGCTGCATCCATCCTGCGGAATTCCGACTCATAGTGGTCGTACTGGCTTATGCGACGTTGGCCAATTGACATAGTTTCGGTCATTTCTTTCATCGCAAAGATAACACCCAAGACTCCTGTCAGAATGCTGATGTATATCACTGCATCGGGATTGTCCCACATGCTAAAGAGCAAGGTACCAGACAGGCCCAAAAGAGCGACGGATCCACCAAGCAAGTAACGCTCCATTGCGGATAAGCACCGAGTGCTGCAAAGCAAATGAGAAAAATTACAGTTTAGCAGAAGGACTTTAAAAAGAAAAGTACTTGCCTGATTTCACTTTCTGAATTTTATGACTTGTTGAAATATTTGGTTGTTACTATAGGTACGTAATCTGACAATGAAGTTGTGTGACTTGCTCTCGTTACAAGTCACAGGTGCTCAAGTCTACAGTGCATAATATTCAATAATGCATCCACCTAGGAAAAGAGCAAGTCCAATGGAGATGCAAGTGAAGCCGCAGCAGAAGCTATTAGCTGACGTGTTGGGGCTCGGATGATGCCATGATGTGGAAACGACCATGGACCAGCAGGTTAGAAGGGCTGTGGCTGTGTACAGAGCTGCTACAGGTCCCATGAATCAGGCTAATAAACTAAGGAGAAACGACATGAAAGTGTAACGCAAGCAGCACATGATAAGTTTCTCACCTGCTGCGTCTGAAGTAGTCATGTGGCAGTGACCCTACTTGCCCCCATCCCAGTTGCCCACATCAGAAAAAGCATGAACGTAATGATGTTTGTATTGGTTGCAACGTCGCACCAATTTTGTGCCAAGAACATGAAGCTTCTAATCACCCCAATTACATACAAAAATGTAATGATGGGTGCGGGTGCCATGAAATATCACACTGAAATGAAAGTAATATTAATATTGGACCGTAACTTATCAGAATGAGTGCAGGTTGTTCACCTGTGAATTTATAAGACTTGTTTACACGGATCACATCACCGGGCAATGATTATTGTTGAAAGTATTGGCTCGTTATGTGAACTTGTTTAATAGCTTGGGTGAAACTACACTAATTACATAACACAATATATGTAGCGTTCTGACTACTCTTTGGAGCTTTCCTTTGCTTTCTTCGACTTCTCCCCGATGACCTGGTCCACCATTTCGATGGCCTTCTTGGCTGGCATCTTTGACAGCACAGCCTTCAGGTCGTCCATGACCACAGTGTCCTCACCAGTCGGAGTGGTGTATGCAGCCATGATCAGATCTTCCAGGCAGTTGAACTCCTCAGGTTTGAAGCGGCCTGAATTCTCCAGGTTGTGCATCAGCTCCACGTAGACCTCACGGGTAGTCCGGCGATGGCACTTCTTCCTTGGCTTCTTCCAGAAGGAAAGGAGGGATCCCATACTGTTGGATCAAACTTATTAATTACTGTATTAAATTGGAGGTAAATATACTTGATAAAAGCTTGAAACATTTCCACAAACCTTTTTTTTTCTCTTCAAGTGTGATTGGCCTCAAAGTCTGACGATCAAACACGGAATGAACTGCTTGTCTTTCGTCCACTGCAAATTCGACGTGTCTTTAACACAATTAAAAGATGATAAGCCTGCTGCGAATTCCAAACAAGCTCGTTACTAACCGGAGTTTAAAAAAATGATGGAACAATCGTCAAACTGGGATTCAAATATTGGCGCCATCCTTGAAATAATTACTGGCACAGGATTTTTTGAGTTTTTAATACCTTAATTAATTAATTTTTAATTAGTAGCACTTAATGTGACAGTGCTATGATATTGTGATTATTATTAAATTCGAATTTACTGTGCATGACGTCATGTTCCACAAATAGGACGTCATGATTTGTAGTGACGTCATGATCCATCATATATGTGACGTCATAGACCGGGTGCGTTTTTGAAAGTAATTTAAGTAGATTTTACAAAACTATTCATGAATTAGTCAGTGATTATATTTTGTAATTAGCAACAAAATGCTGGTGACTCGTAATCAGTGACTAGAAAGTGTCATGTGACTAAAATGTGACGCACCCAATCGATCACGCGGTGTCACCAAGCAGCTGCTAACTAATAGCAGCTATCGCAATTGCCATCACTCTTATTGCTCTATAACGCGACATGTGATTACATTTCGAGTGCAATATGTATTTAGGGATGTTAAACGCGCAATTAGAACATAATTATGCATTATTAACGTAGATATGTGCACAAACCGCCCCAGCTTACTTCGACATGTTATTGCTACCTGCTATTTGCAAATTAAGCAGCCATTCAGTAATTTGCTGCATATCTGCACTAATTTTGCGCAACATTTGCATTACACCGTCGCCTCCCACATTATGCGACATATTTATGACTTTTATTTTGCACATTTCACCTTTATTGTTGCAAAAATGACCCATAAATGCTGATGTAGCTGATATAGCCACTTTTAAATAACAGCTATTCTGCAGAGTTTACACCTGCTATGGATGCACTCAACCTTCGTTTCAATTGGTTCGTAATGGAAATTGCTGCATCGTGATTGGTCGGTGGTTCCATATCCGGGTTGTGCAGCTCGCGATCATAATCCGGGACGCATGCGCATTGTGATCCTGTCACGTGAGCCTGGGTGGTGTTATCCTCTCCACAGAAGAAAATTCTATTTCACTTTCTTCTAGTTCCATTCTCTAAAAATTTGTCGAACTAAATGATGCCGAGCCAGTTCGGAGCAATGTCGGACCAGCAGGCAAGGACCGAGCACAAGCTGGCCGTCTCCAGAGACTACATCTCACAGCCAAGGCTCAGTACGTATAACACTTTTTCTTGGGGGAATACTACTGGAAGGTATAATTAGAATTTGTACTGATTAACTCTAATTGCAGCGTACAAGACGGTGTCTGGTGTGAATGGTCCGTTGGTTATCCTGGACGATGTGAAGTTCCCAAAGTTTGCGGAGATCGTGGAGCTGAAGCTGTCCGACGGTACGCTCAGGTCGGGTCAGGTGCTGGAGGTCAGCGGGTCGAAGGCGGTTGTACAGGTAAGCATCACCGTAGGTACTTATGTAGCATGTTATTAATTTCTTACTCTGCAGGTGTTTGAGGGCACGTCCGGGATCGATGCGAAGAACACCGTTTGCGAGTTCACAGGCGATATCCTGCGCACGCCCGTGTCTGAAGATATGCTGGGGCGTGTGTTCAACGGGAGCGGAAAACCCATAGACAAAGGGCCGCCCATATTGGCTGAAGACTACCTGGATATTCAGGGGCAGCCTATCAACCCTTGGTCGCGTATCTACCCGGAGGAGATGATCCAGACGGGGATATCAGCCATCGACGTCATGAACTCGATTGCACGTGGACAGAAAATCCCGATCTTCTCCGCTGCGGGTTTGCCGCATAATGAAATCGCAGCACAGATTTGCAGGCAGGCTGGTCTGGTCAATCTGGAGGGCAAGTCCGTCTTGGATGATCATGAGGACAACTTTGCCATCGTCTTTGCCGCCATGGGTGTCAACATGGAGACTGCCAGGTTCTTCAAGCAGGATTTCGAGGAGAACGGCAGCATGGAGAACACCGTGCTTTTCCTCAATCTGGCGAACGATCCCACAATCGAGCGAATCATCACGCCTCGACTTGCATTGACCGCAGCTGAGTTTTTGGCCTACCAGTGCGAGAAGCACGTACTTGTAATTTTGACCGACATGAGCTCGTACGCCGAGGCCCTTCGAGAAGTGTCTGCCGCCCGTGAGGAGGTGCCAGGTCGACGAGGCTTCCCTGGTTACATGTACACAGATTTGGCCACCATTTATGAGCGAGCTGGTCGAGTCGAAGGCCGCAATGGGTCAATCACGCAGATCCCAATTTTGACTATGCCCAACGATGACATCACCCATCCTATCCCCGATTTGACTGGGTACATCACAGAAGGACAAATCTACGTAGATCGTCAGCTGCACAATAGGCAGATCTACCCGCCAATCAACGTGCTGCCTTCTCTGAGTCGACTGATGAAGTCCGCCATCGGAGAGGGAATGACCCGGAAGGACCACGGAGACGTGTCGAACCAGTTGTATGCCTGCTACGCCATCGGGAAGGACGTGCAAGCCATGAAGGCCGTCGTTGGAGAGGAAGCCTTGACTCCAGACGATCTGCTGTACCTCGAGTTCCTCACAAAGTTTGAGAAGAACTTTATCGCCCAAGGTAATGTCCAAATGCGATCCGATTTTTCACATGCAAACTGACAAACATTGCTTGCAGGAAACTACGAGAACCGAACGGTGTTTGATTCTCTGGACATTGGATGGCAGCTCCTGCGTATCTTCCCCAAGGAGATGCTGAAGCGAATCCCAGCCTCCACTCTGGCCGAGTTCTACCCAAGGGATGCCAGGCAGGGAAAGTAAAAGGAATGGTAACATCGCGAGAGAGTAGTAATTTGTAGGCAAACAATTTAAAAAAAAACAGAGAGAGGGACAATCGTGGTTGCACTTTAAAAAGTCAGTATTTTGTGTTCTTGCGTATTTGTGGGGGTCGACATTCCAGTTGTTTCAGTGTATATAAGTGTGAGTGGGGACATGTAGAGAGAGAAAAAAAAAAAAGTATAATAATTATGATTTGGGTTTCAAAAGTGTCAAGATTTTGTGGTCCAAACGTTGTTATGTTGAAGAATGTAAAGTTGATTGTAGTGAATAAAGCGTTGAACTCGTGCGCCATTGTTTCATTGCCCGTACTACTTTGCTGGCATCTGGGAATGTGCAGTGTGCCATTTATCTTACCGTAATGTGAGGCATTTTTTTTTTGCTTCAGTAATAACATAATAAGCATCTATGTACTGGCAAAAATTAATAAGCAGCTAGTATGTACCTACTGGAAATAACACAATAAGCTGCTATCTATTGGCAGAAAATAACAAGCAGCTATCTACTGACAAAATAATAAGCTGCTATCTATTGGCAGAAAATAACAAGCAGCTATCTATTGACAGAAAATAACAAGCAGCTATCTACTGACAGAAAATAACAAGCAGCTATCTACTGACAAAATAATAAGCTGCTATCTATTGGCAGAAAATAACAAGCAGCTATCTATTGACAGAAAATAACAAGCAGCTATCTACTGACAGAAAATAACAAGCAGCTATCTACTGACAGAAAATAACAAGCAGCTATCTACTGACAGATAATAACAAGCAGCTACAATGTACCGACTGAATATAACAATAAGCGGCTACTGAGTGCCGACTGAATAATAAGCAGCTTTTATTAGTGAATATGGGACCAACTAACTCAGCAATAAGGAGTGAATGGTGAGTCATTTTTGCAGTGTGTTTACATGTTCCAGCGAACCTGGTGCTCATGTGTTGTCCGTCTGCGATTGGTCAATTTTGTATTAAGACATCATCTGATTGGTGTGTGCGTCCTGTTGGCAGCCTTCCTTTTGAACATTTGCACGTGTAAACCCTCCGCCATTGCTGCACTTTTCCAATCGTTCCATCTTTTCTGATCTCGCCGATTTTGATCCAATTTTTTCCAATTTTGGCAAGACGCAAAGATGGTTCAAGCGTGGTACATGGACGACTCTGATGCGGACCAGCGTCTGGAGCACAAGCTGGACCCGCCCGAGTACGTGGAAGTGGAGGAACTGAAGACTCTTTGCGGGGTCCTCTATTGGAAGGTACACACTTGTTTGGAATATTTTTTGTTGACGTGACGTCATTACATAAAAACATGCATGTATACATACATGTTCCTTACTCCCAGACCGAGAGGACAAGATGTTTAATTTTTCATGGAGGTTAGTGTGAGGTTGTTTCCGACAGATGTGCCACGATGCATATGTTCGATTGATCCCTTTCGTGTTGTTGCAGTTGGACGCAAAGACCTACAAGGAGGATGGCAAGTTGGAAGAGATAAAGAAGGAGCGGGGTTACACGTACGAGGATGTCTGCGAAGTGTCCAAGGAGAAGATGCCTGACTATGAAGACAGGGTAAGCTTCCGGATTGCAGTTGGGACAAATCTTAACATAAAAATAGATTGTCGGTTGATTTCTTTTTGAAATACCGGTAAATGCAGTTATTGGCTTATGATTGCGATGCAAATGTGATTATTACCGCTTGCAGATCAAGATGTTTTTCGAGGAGCATCTCCACACGGATGAAGAGATCCGCTTCATCTTGGATGGTTCCGGCTATTTTGATGTTCGTGACCGCAAGGACCGTTGGATTCGAATTTTGGTCGAACGTGGAGATCTGCTGATTGTCCCTGCTGGAATTTACCATCGCTTCACCATGGATGTTAATGTGGGAACATAAAATTATTGTAAGCTGTACACCTGGCAGGAAACTGAAGATTGGATTCTACTTTCCAGAATTATGTGAAGGCAATGCGGCTGTTTGTTGGTGAACCTGTTTGGACGCCCCACAACCGTCCAGCAGACAACATACCAGCCAGGAAGGAGTATCTCGCCCAAATGGAGCGAGGATTCTAAGCACAATTGACTGAACCAGGCAATTCTGATGTATCCAAACCACAGTCTTATTTTGCTTTGGTCTGCTGGTTACTCCCCCTCTTATCGCATTCAGGGGGTGATGGGGTGGTAATGTGTTTTATGGCCGCTGTGGTGCTGAAGTTCTGCAGCCATTTCTGCGTTGCCTGGCGGGACTCCTTTGCACGTAATAGAAGATGGTAGATTTCAACCGTAACCTCTATTGAATGCGTCTTTGCCCATTGCGATCGCTGCAGAAGTTCATCGCCGCAGCAGCCATAAAGGCATTGTCACCTCGCTGAATAGGGATTTATATGGAGTTGGGGTACGAGTGACAGGGGGCTGATCAATCTTCCACACGTGACGTTTTGAAAGTTTATATATTCGATTCTGGGATTTTAGTGCCAAATAAAGTGATATATTTTGCTTACGAGACACCCTGTATTTATAATATTGCTAACTATGTACAGAAACATTTTAAACACCTAGCAAAGTCAATAATAACTAGATAATTCTGTGCAGGGAGAAAAAAAAAAGTTTTCATGAATACACTTGGATTCAACATAATATTGTAAGCTGCTACTGTTGGGATGAAGATAACAAAATAAGCAGCTACTATGTAATGACAGCATTAAGCTGCTTATATTGCTGTCTGTTTACACGTTCCAGCCAGCCATGTGCTGATGCATTGTGCAGTTCTTATTGGTCAATTTGGGATTAAACTATCACCTGATTGGCTGTGGTGTCCTGTTGTTAGTCTTCTCTTTGATCATTTGCACGTGTAAACCCTCGGCCATTGCTGCACTTTTCCAATCGTTCGATCTTTTCCGATCTCTCCGATTTTGTTCCTATTTTTCCAATTTTAAAAGACTCAACGATGGTTCAGGCTTGGTTCATGGACGACTCTGATGCTGACCAGCGTCTGGAGCACAAGCTGGACCCTCCCGAGTACCTCCAAGTGGAGGAACTGAAGGCTCTTTGCGGGGTCCTCTATTGGAAGGTATACACTTGTTGGAACATTTGGTGACGTAACTACATTACATAAGAATAAGAAGCATGTGATGAAATGAGTTAATTTCGTTCCTTACTGCCACTACATGTTTAATTCTGCAGGGAGATTAAAGTGTGAAGTTGTTTCTGGCAGATGTGCTTATGTTTGATTGATCCCTATTTCGTGTTGTTACAGTTGGACGCAAAGACATACGTGGAGGATGGAAAGTTGGAACAGATAAAGAAGGAGCGTGGTTACACTTACGCAGATATCTGTGAAATGTCCAAGGAGAAGATGGGGCCTGACTATGAAAAGACAGTAAGCTGCATGATTGCCAGTTGGGACAAACTGCTTAACATAAAAATAGATTGTCGGTTTATTTTTTTTAAAGTAATGCAGTTACTGGCCTGTGATTGCAATCAATCAATTTATTTCACTGTTTATCCCAGACCCATTGCAATATATGTAGTACATTTGCAGATTGCTGATTATAGCATAGAGAAGGCCATGTATGATTCGAGTTACAGTAGGCCCATGTTATCATGCCATTTGGCCACATACATTAGAAGATAATAAATCGATTTCAATTGTTCCAGTGTAGGCTCTTGGAGGATTAGCCAGATATTGTCTCTTTGTAATGGTGGTATGTGATTTTGTAGTTTAAACCTGCCTCCCTTCTGGGCATTCACTAAGAATATGGACCCAGTCATTAAGATTCTTATAGTTACAAAGATTACAATTTTCATCAGGATTAATTTGGAGGCTTCTTCTGTTACCTAATGGTATCCAATTTATTAGAATTAAATCTGAGGCATGCCAACATTCTACTAACAATAAGATTTAATATATGGTACAGGAACTCTATGGAGAGTGGAAGTATCTATAATTATCATAGTATATCAATTTCATATGGTTAGAAGTTGATTTATTAATAATAATAATAATAATAATAATAATAATAATAATAATAATAATAATAATAATAATAATAATAATCCTGGGGCTTTTTAGGGGATCATCTTTTTAATTAACAGACTTTAATCATTGCCTTTGCTGTGATGGATTTTAATAGTGGGAGGAAATGGGAGAACCCCGAGAAAACCCACGTGAACATGGAGAGAACCCATCGAAACTTTATCGACATAACTATCCTCCGTCCGACCCAGGGATCGATCTCGGGACCTTAGAGGTGGAAGGCTGTGGCGCTAACCACTCTGCCACCGTGCCGCCCAACAAGTCGACTTATTGGGACAAGCAATATTAATTTTTTCCTTCGATATCCAGCATCGTTTGTGTTAGTGTTGCATACTTTCGCAACCAGTTTTTGTCATCTCTCGCCGTGAAATTTCTAATTGATTGCCCATATTCGTTGAGCAGTTTATCTAGTTGCTTGATCCAGTTATATTTTATTGGGGTTGTATTTTAATACCTAAATAAGTATATGTTGAAAGTATTTCTAATTGATTATCTTCTAATATAGAAGTGTCAGTGTCGGAAAGTCGATCACCTTTCCTAAATATTATCACCTTCGTTTTAGAAATGTTAATCAATCCATTATTCTTAAGGTAGTTACCTGTGTGGTCAAGTAGCTTCTGTAGGTATAAATTTATTGTCCGCTAACAAGACAATATCAAATTATACAAATAGTAAAGCTTTAATATCGTGACCGTTGTCAAGCCGTCACCTTGCAATTGGATTCCATCCGTGTTATGACTTGTCAGCCAATGCATGACCTGTGATAGCAATGTTGACATGCTTGTTATGCTGCTTGCAGATCAAGATGTTTTACGAGGAGCATCTCCACACAGACGAAGAGATCCGCTTTACTTTGGATGGTTCTGGCTATTTTGATGTTCGTGACCGCAAGGACCGTTGGATTCGAATTCTGGTTGAACGTGGAGATCTTCTGATTGTCCCTGCTGGAATTTACCATCGCTTCACCATGGATTCTAATGTGGGAACATGATTGTAAGCTGTACACCTGGCAGGGAACTAACAGTTGGATCCTACTTTCCAGAATTACGTGAAGACAATGCGGCTGTTTGTTGGTGAACCTGTTTGGACACCTCACAACCGTCCAGCAGACAACGTGCCAGCCAGGCAGGAGTATCTGGCACAACTGGAGCGAGGATTCTAAGCACCTGAGACTGAACCGCCCAATTCCGATGGACATCCAAACTGACATCTTCCACACATTACGTTTTCAAAGTTTATACAAATTCTGGGATTTTAGTGCCAAATAAAGGGATCTATTTTGCTTACGAGACATCCTGCATTTACACCATTGACAACTACGTGTACACTAACATTTTCAACAACCACCAAAGTCAATAATAACTTGATTATTGTTTGCAGAGGGAAAATAGATTTTCCCCCCCCTAAATACAATAATTGGATGCAACATAATATTAGAAGCTGCTATTGATGTGTGATAATCGGTACATAATTAAGCTGCTACTGACGTCAATAAGCAGCTTTATGATTAAGCTGCTACTGGCGTCAAAGCCACTACATTAATAAGCAGCTTCATGATTAAGCTGCTACCGAAGCCATAGCCGCTACATGGATAAGCTGCTACTGGTGACAAAGCAGCTACATGAATAAGCTGTTACATGATTAAGCTGCTACCGAAACCATAGCTGCTACATGGATAAGCTGCTACCGAAGCCATAGTCGCTTCATGATTAAGCTGTTACTGACGCCATAGCCCCTACATGAATGACGTCATCATTGTAATAACCGCTACATGGTTAAGCTGCTACTGACGTGCAATAACTGCTACACGATGATGCAGTTAGATACGGGCCGAAAAAGCGGCCACGGCTGGTGCTGCCCTCTGTGCACCTTTCACCGAAAGAGGGCTACGACTGCGTCTGTTTACACGCGCCAGTTTGCCTTCCTGCGCATGCGTTCCTGCATACCCTTCATCTCTATTCGTTCTTTCCGCCAAGTCGTCCATTCGGATTGGTCCGCTTGAATTCCCCCCTCCCACCCTCCCCCAGCTCTCCTTCGCCTCCATCCGTGACGTCACAAATGAATTAGGAAGTGACCTGCATCCGAGCAAAAAGGGGAAAAAAAAGAAGGGAGAGAGAGAGAGAGAGAGAGAGAGAGAGAGAAGAAGGGGCCGCCTCTCCTTCTCCTCTCTGCAGGTTTTCATCGCGAGGAAATCCCTGCAGTTTTATCCCTGCAGCATTCTATATTGCATATCCCCTCTCCTCTACGACGCCCCACCCGCCTCGCCAGCCCCGTCTCTCTCTCCCCCGTCCCCCCCCGTCCCACCAACTACTCCGAGGGGGTGGCCTCTGCTGCAGCATTTTAGTAGTGTCGGTTCGGCAGAGGGGGAGACGAGGAAGAGGGCAGAGAGAGAAAGGGGCCAACTGGATGCGGAACATCTCCTGGTAGGGCAGCCAGAGAGAGGAGAGCAGACGCCGCAGATGGAGACGGACAAGATCATCGAGGACAACGCCATACAGGTACGGAAAAAAGGAGGTGGTGGACTAGGGCTGGCTTCCAAAATGTAGGACACTTCAAGTAGTGGGGGGAGAGAGAGTTCGAATGGTCGATCCCTTGCAGTCAAATACATGCCACCTCAGGATGGTCTGCATGGAATTATAGTGGGATTTGCCATAGGATAGACGTACAGTGGAGGGGGGGTCAGTCACCACAGGACATGTTCTGATCCCCAATAAAATGGCTCGGACATTTCCACATAAGGTCGCTGGGAAGGCAGCCTGCAAGCAGATTATAAATGCAGGACATTAATGGCGTTGTACCGGTGCCGCCATGAGCTGATGGCCGCAAAAGAGCGAATCAGTACATCGCTTCGATTTGCTCTTTTTCCGCCAGCAGCTCATGCGCCACCAGTACAACACCATTAATGTCGATATGCTTCAGGGTGGAGTACTGTACTGCCCGTGGATTGTGTTTGCAACTGCTACCCTCCGTAACTACGTAAGAAATCTCATAAGGCCAACAGTGAGCATTTAACAAGAATAAGAGCGTTTTGAAGCACTGAAATGCTCACTAGTTGGCAGCCAGTTCATTGCTGGTATGTGGTGCTATTAATTCATCCAATCTGGGCATTAAACAATCACTTCGATAAACTGGATGCCATATTGTACCTGCAGCCAATGGAAGTTAATGGGAGTGTTATTGCTCACTTGCATGCGGGAAAAGGCAGTTTAAAGGCTACTTAATCACCGTGCTTAACAATATACAGAGGTGGGAAGCTGGCCTTAAGCTCTGGATAGCACGTACCCCTATTCCCATGCGGTGACCTCCTAATGACATTATTCTCATTGACCCACTCTTTTAAACTGACCTAGCCTTCTGTTTCACATGGAAATTGGCAGCATCAACTCTGATTGACAGTGATTTGAGTACCTGCATTTTGGATTTGAGTTAATTTAAAGAAATGTTTTTCAGAGATATTTTTCAAGTCGTGGGCAAGGTTACAGATAGGTGGGTGTTTGCAGTGGATGTGACCTGCAATTAAAGGGGTTGTAAAAGGGGGATTACTTTCCTGATTGAAGTTCATGCAATGCAAAGATATGAGAACATAAATTTTCCTTATTCGCCGCCTCATCCATCCATATTTCTGCCTGATAAAGGATGACTGTTACTTGGGTAATTCCCCAGTAAATGACATGGTTACATCTCCACACGCCAATAATGAACAAAAGCAGCATGGAAAGTATTGACGTAGCCTGTTTTATTGGCAGGACTGTGCTTTATGGAGCATGAAAGTGATATTTTAAATGCCCTGATATGATAATAATGGAATTTGGCAAAGAAATGAAAAGTTGGTCTTCCTCCATTTGTTTTCAGGTTTGGCCTATTTTCCTTGCGTGCTAAGTTGTAACCATGCGGACCTTCTCCCCCCTTGAAAACATGTGCAGTGGTATGGCATGGTTTTTATGGTTGAGAAGAACACAAAAGAGTGTTTTCTTTTGTTAAAAACAATACTTTTACTTGCCTTGCTATTTTCATACTTCTAACCACGCTACTGTTGGCAGTAATCATGCTTAACCTGGCAATGTTTACAATATAAATCAACATGCAAAAATGGAAGTTTCTGAAGGGTTAGAACCCTGCAGGTAATGTATGTTAAATGCGGTAATTATGTTCCTAACCAGTTGTAGTAAATGAGTGAAATCCGAGACAGTTCCTGTCACTCTTAAACAGGTTGAACCGGGCTATTTTAAAAGTAGAGTTCATTTTATTTCTTCTCCGTTTTTTTTTTTTGCATGCTAAATTAGAAGAGAGTTGGAAGTGATACTGTGGTGAAAGTGTTCATGTGCACAAAAAGAAATGTTAAGATGTGCTGAATTGTTAAGTGTGTCATTCACTCTCTTTGTGTCTGGTAAAGGAGCCGTGCTGGCATTTTTATGTGCAGAAGCTAGGGGGGGGGAGATAACACCAGAAAATTCTGTACAGTGCGGTGCTTTGTTATGCTGGTGCTGAGGAAAGGCTTTGAGTAAGTCACTTTCCATATCAACCAATTCGACATCTGTTCTTGGAGGAATAATCAGGCTGCAGGAATCGAGCGAGCGTAGTACAATAACACATCACAATTGGACCTGTCGACACTTGTTCTGACGTAGCAACGAGGGTAATCTACCCAAATTGTCAGAATAGAGTTATAATTATTGTGGAATCTCTCGTCCCTGGAATTGTGTTGCATAAGTGCCATTATGGCCATGCAGATGACCTCGCAAAAGTCACATGCTGGGTGAGAATTTATGGGAAACGAGTCACGTGATTGAGTCTCCCCTTACATGTTCAGTATCAGTATGGGTCATTGCTCTGAGTTGGCTGCGAGTCAGGTAATATCACCACGGGCTTACTGCTGCCTAAATAGTCATGAACTGACCAATTAGGGTGATACACGTGCTTAGTAAGCATGCCCTTCCTATGTGCTGTGTAATCAAGTGTTGCATCACCGAGGGCCTCACATGAACAGTTTGCATGTCAAGTGCAACATGTCCAGCATTTACACAAAAATATCAAGTAAAGTACATGCAATGCAACAGGAAACTTGTTGTTTTGGTTAGTGCTTGCTATATCTGAATGCTTGTGGATTTCAAAATACGAGACCATTACATTTGTCGATGGTGCTGTGTAAATGATCGCAATGTTACACGTTATGCGTCACAAAATAGTGAAGAATGTGTGAACGTCCAAGGAATGAGTACTTGGAAAAAAAATGTGCTGCACTTCTTGACGAGGTTCTTGATATTGACCGAATAATTAGCTATACTGAGCTGCATGACGTGAAGCTGTTGGTCCGTTGCTATCTTAATCTTTGTCCTACACATGTGCGTGGCCTTGAAGGCTCATTGGTTCTGGGAAGAAGACCATTTCCTTCACCCCTAAAGTCGAGGAGATTATTGCGATGAACTTTAGGCAGGCCAATGCAATTTCTGTTTAGGTTTTTTGATACTGTGGTAGACAACTTTTAGTAAATGAAATGAATATAATTCGGCAGGTGATGCTTCAAGTTCTTGACTCTCGTATCATGGTTTGTTATTTCCAGGTACCAATGACAATCCTGTATGATCGACCTCTGAAGAAGGACCCATCGCCTCAGTTCATGACTGAGAGGGAGTTATGCCTTCAGTACTTTGAGAAATGGAGCGAACAGGACCAGATAGAGTTTGTGGAGCACCTGCTGTCCAGGATGTGCCACTATCAGCATGGGCACATCAATGCCTTCCTCAAACCAATGCTGCAGAGGGACTTCATCTCCTTACTACCAAGTTAGTATCCGTGCCACTCGTAACTTCACTCGCAGTGTGTTTGATGGGAACTGAGGGTTGGCAGGTTGATCTGCAGAATGGAAGTTGACGTGTCGCAGGGAATGTCAGTGCTATTCCCACATGCACAGGAGGTGACTTGAAGCAGTATCAGGCAATGTTTTTGAAATGAATTGATGACGACAGTACCATTATGACATATTTGAATGATGATAATATCTGGGGGAAATATCTTGATGTGAACTGCAAGATGAACGATAAAATTGTTTACTTGCCCACCTACTGACGGTGTTAATGTCTTGGGTAGCACTTGTCTGCAAACATATCCTGGTTTTGCAGAGCCAAAGCCTGTGACAAAGGAGACTGACAACGACAAAGACATGTTAGGAGCCCAGGTCGGGCAGCAGGCACTGGAGAAGACCGAGGGTGAGAGTAGGCGAAATCATGACTGGAGAAATATTAGGAATGTTTTTATCCATGTTGATACTGTAACACGGGCTGTCCTTGTTGTGTGGTGGATCATACGTAGTTGCTGAATTTTAGCGAATGAAAATTTATTAACCATATTTGGACTTTGAGTAACATAATATTCATTGGCTGGTTGTAGTTAGGTGTTCGTACCATTCATGTTTTGTCTGGTCATGGGAAGAAATTGTTTTTATGTGACTCACAAGTCAGCTGACACTGTAGTGGGAATCGCACTGTCAGCCAAGCTCATTACAGAATAATGGCTGGGCTTACAATGTTTGTCAATGTGCGGAATATGACATTGCCATTTTTTTTTTTTTTTTTTTGCTACCTTTTATGACGGAAAGACGCTGTCATAATTACAATTTTTTAAATCTTCAGAGAAAGGTTTGGACCATGTAGCGGAGAACATCCTGTCCTACCTGGATGCCAAGTCCCTGTGTGCAGCTGAGCTGGTGTGCAAGGAGTGGTACCGTGTGATATCGGAGGGCATGCTGTGGAAGAAGCTGATTGAGAGGAAGGTCAGGACGGACACCTTGTGGCGGGGACTGGCTGAAAGGCGCTGCTGGATCCAGTACCTCTTCAAACCCAAGCCTGGAGAGTCGCATCCAAACCACACTTTCTACAGGAGGCTATATCCCAAAATCATTCAGGATATTGAGGTGAGAGGGGGGCTGTACAGGTCGTGGGACCTCGTTAATTCAGGACGAACGAATTTTATTTTTGACTCGAGGCTTACCCTTCACTCCAATTTCGTTGCGTTTTGTTGGTTTTTGACCATGAAATGATTCAAAAACGACGCTTATAAAATTTCTTTTTGCTTCCAGAGCATCGAGAACAACTGGCGCATGGGCCGTCACAACCTGCAGAGAATTAACTGCCGCTCTGAGAACTCGAAGGGTGTCTACTGCTTACAGTATGACGACACAAAGATCGTGTCTGGACTCAGGGACAACACCATAAAGATCTGGGACAGAACGTCGCTGCAGTGCGTTAAGGTTGGCAACAACTCTTTCCTATGGCCTGCGTACAGCCCTGCTATTACCTGACAGTGTTTCTTGACATAAAGTTCTCTTACAAGTTGCTAATGTCATAATTATTGCCTTAGGGTACCAGTTACCATCTAGCATGACGTAGATCTTTCTTGAATAGTGCTAAAAAGTGGTTATGTTCCCCCACCGGTTGTTGATCCCTAGCATTGCTTGTGTGTTCAGCGTTATACCCTCAGCGCTCTTGTGACCCCGGCAGGTACTGACGGGGCACACTGGGTCAGTGCTGTGCTTGCAATACGATGACAAAGTGATTATCAGCGGGTCGAGCGACTCTACTGTGAGGGTGTGGGATGTCAACACTGGCGACATGGTCAACACCCTCATCCACCACTGCGAGGCCGTCCTTCACCTCAGGTTCAATAACGGGATGATGGTCACTTGCTCAAAGGTACGGTGTGCTGATACATATCAAGTCTCTTTAGCGTAATATTGTCCTATTGATTGAAGTCGCTAATGGTGCTTTACACATTCTCAGGACCGTTCAATTGCTGTGTGGGACATGGTGTCCGCCATGGAGATAAATCTCCGTCGAGTGCTGGTTGGCCACCGTGCTGCTGTGAATGTGGTTGATTTTGATGAGAAGTACATTGTTTCCGCATCGGGTGATCGTACTATCAAGGTCTGGAATACCTCCACCTGTGAATTTGTCCGCACCCTCAATGGGCACAAGAGAGGTATTGCTTGCCTTCAGTACAGGGACAGGCTTGTTGTCAGTGGGAGCTCGGACAACACTATACGGTGAGTGGTACATATGGCCGTGTGCTAAATATTTCAAATGCTCAAATTTCACTTCAGAAACATGCTAATAATGTCTCCTGATGACTCGGAACTGTGTGCATTGTTTTAACAGGTTCTGTTGTCTTGTTTTTACAGGCTGTGGGACATAGAGTGTGGTGCCTGTTTAAGAGTTCTTGAAGGGCATGAAGAGCTGGTTAGGTGTATTAGGTTTGACAACAAGAGGATAGTAAGCGGTGCCTATGATGGGTCAGTATCGTGTTTTCTACAGATGTGATCTGGAGCTATGAAGTGGAGCGAATCAGATGTTCTAATTTTTCGCTGCTTTTCTCTCATCCAGAAAAATTAAAGTGTGGGACCTGACAGCAGCACTTGATCCTAGAGCTCCTGCCAGTACACTTTGTTTGCGGACGCTCGTGGTAAGTATCAGCAGTGTTTGTTTGCTGCTTTTTATTTAGCTGTCGATAAGTAAAATTTCAGCAAATTATTACCACGTATGCCACGAACTGTCGAAATACTAGACCCAATTTTCTGAAATTTATTGCATTGGCTTGCGAGAAAACTTGGACTCAAGTCCACAGAAATTGTGGTATTCACTGAACATTAGATGCATACCAGAACAGCCTGTGTTTTGTGTATGAAGTTATTTTGGTAGAGACAAAGTGTTTAGAAAACAAATTGTGTTGTCTTCGTTTTTTTTTTTTTCTTTCCCCGTTTCATATTCAACTTCGCGACCAACACCCAAATGCAGGAGCATTCTGGGCGCGTGTTTCGACTCCAGTTTGATGAGTTCCAGATAGTGAGTAGTTCCCATGATGACACCATTTTGATATGGGACTTCCTCAATTGCACACCTCCAGAGCAGCCCAAGTCTCCATCCAGATCCTATTCTTACGTGAACACGTAAGTCGCAGTACGTGAGTCTCCAATTTTTCTCAACTGTTTTATGTCCCGTCCTTTGTGGAAAAAAAATGTTTGAAGTAAAGCATTTTATGTCATAAAATGGAAATTGTTTTTATGCACCACCCACAATATATGCTGTATCTTGCCTAATAATAAAGGTGCCATTTTGGAGGCTTGCTGGTGGCCCGAATGTTGTATGCTAAAATGCTTTTGTGCCGTGATTTCTGTAGGCGTTTGGAAAATAATGCATTTGTAACAAGCTGTCTGTTGTGTTCATTAATTTGTCCGCATCTAATGAACGTAATGCGTTACAAACTCTTGAAACCTGTGCATGATATTACGTACCTGACATTCCAGCACATAAATTGGTAATGTCATTGTGAAGTTGTGGCATGTTGTGGATGTTATGAAATTCTCGATTGTGACATTTTGTAAGCACTAATGCCTTGCCTTGCTGTTTCAGCTATTGAGGAGATAACTTGGTTAGCAGCTTAAAACTCTTTATAGTGCTGGGTGAGTAAGGCGACAAGTGTTGTGTGCACTATAAGGTATGATCGTCCACATGCACTGAACACTTTTTTTTGTTTTGCCCTTCCCCCCCTCAACATCCAATGGCAGAATTAAGCTTCCCTTCACTTAACACATCCCCTCAACCTCGGTCCCCGTGACGAAAGTGCAGTGACACTGACTGACTGTGACATTGCAGTGCATTCCAACTTGTGATTCTTCTTTTTTTTTCCCCCTTTGAAAATAAATTGTTTCGTGTCTGGGAGAGCGCGTAAAAAGAAGACTTGATAGTTAATTCCCAAGATAATAAAATTGTTAAAGCGGTCACTGAATGCACTTGAACTGTAAAGCCTGAAAATAGGGGGCGTAGTAATTTATTTCGTGAGTGAAACAGCAAAACGAGACCAGCCAAAATTTGTTTTCAATTTTTTTTGGGGGGGG
>KZ538016.1:0-40654 GCA_000934665.2 Catajapyx aquilonaris
ATAAAGCGCCAAACATAACATTTGCTCTTTCCTTGATAACCAGATGTAATTCATATTCCATAAAACTTTTCTACACTATCCTTTGGTCTTTTGTTGTATTTGCAAAAGGCCTTTAATTCATTTTTCCAACACCATTCACTCAGCTCAAGTGATGGTTCGAATAATATTTTTTGACACAATCTGCAGCATGCGCATCAACATGTGCTTCACCTGCAAGTGTAACCATGCAGCAATGCCCCAGAACATTATCATCGAGGAATCCACCAACTTCCAAACAGGCTAATAACCAAAAGCCTGTTAAGTACATTCACATAACTGGGAATTTTTCATCACATTTGAAGTTACCCCTGGATCTCATAGGTGATGTGATGAAAGAGAAAGTTACATGATGAAAAATACGAGTGGCTAAAAACAAACAGTAGTCATAATATTATGCTGTTCTTGTTAATACATGCAGAACTAAAAAGGAAGCTGCGTAAAATGCAGATGCTCAAGTGCTCTTGACCAGCAGAACACATTTGGTCAAAAGGTTTTGAACAGATACATTAACAAAGTCAATATTGGCTTCACATAAGGCTCACAGCAAGAGAAATGGGCAGTTTAGGGATTGAATGTCCATGGGAGGGCAGCCGGTAAAAGACACTAATGAAGCAGCCGGGTAGCGAAAAATGCCGATCTTGTAATATCCATTACCTTCAATATGCAACAGATATGTACAGCAATAAGATGTCATACAAATCCCATTAATGTTGCAGAGGACTATTATTTTGATGCATAAAGGTGCAGATCGAGTTTTAAAAAAAGCATGCACTACTAGAAATATCTTGTACAAAGCGCCTGTAATTGAACCAGCGATTAGCCAGCAAGCGCACAAGCTTTGCTCTAGGGCCCCTAGTCTGATGACCCCGGGTAAGCTATCCCGGGGGCAATCACCATGACAGCATATGTAAAAGGATAGCAGTAAACAACCAGTTACCCCAGGGGGCAAGCTACCCCGGTTCACCAGACTATATACCTAAACCAAGTAAATGAATACATAAGAGACCGTTGCCTTACTTCCACTACTTATTTTCTCATTTCCTTGCTCTGATCATATTTTACCTGAACAGCTTCTCGGAGCTGTCCCCACACCCAGGCAGAGAGGCAACACTCGGAGTGGTTGGGTATAATGTCGTGCAATCCTGCAGGCGGGGGGTGGTAGGTCGAGTCAGGGGCTCACTACATGCGAAGGTTGACACCACAGAGGTGCGCACCACGTCTGGATAGGTTTGGGGTGGCAAATTTGTGTGAGAAGAATGTGTGAGTAGAGGAGTTTTATGAAGAGAAACAAATACATGTGACTGAAGTACACTGATTAAGGCCTAGACATACTGTTAGGTATGACATACAACAACAGAAAGAGGGGGGTGTTTCATTGGCTGCTGATCTTGAGGCAAGAAATATTATGGTCAAATTCCTGCCTCAAAATAACCACTGAAAGCAAGTGCTATAAAGGCTAATCTATTCGTATGCATTGTACCTGCAGGTGAGAGCCTGAAGAGCACATTCAGCAACTCCTCGCCAACGAGTTCGCCAGATTCAGCCTTGACTGGGTCATCCGCATCTAACTCCTCCTCCATGAAATCAACTTCTTCCTGCAGAATATTTGACGCAGACTTTTAAAAACTGTATTTAAAAATTCTCCTGCAGTCACACAGAAATAAAGAGATGACCAACGCGTTATTTAGTAATTCTCTACTCCTGACTGCAACTACCTGTCACTTAGATTGCAACCATTCCAGTTGGTCAAATATGACATTACAATTTCTAACTGCATATTCTAATAATGTATTGCAAAAGCACATATCAATAGTTATTTGAAAAATACAGGCTGACCGTTTCAGTGTCAACACCATCATCTGCTTTCCCTCCTTTCTTCTCATCAACTTTCTCTCTGGTATGGAGCTGCAATATATAATTGAGTTGCCTGCCAACATCCGGAGGACTCAGCTCCATTTGCTGGATCAGTTTCTCCTTAAAGTCCATCATGACAGCCACTTGGTTGATCTCCTCAACGTCCAACAGACTGTAAAGAGTCCCATTGATGTAAGGCACTATCTGCCGAGTGGGAGAGCCAAGCAGTTCTGTCAGTATCCCAAGCAACTTCTCGGCCAGAGGGACGCAGCGGCTTTTCCCAACAGCGTTCAGGCACAGGTTCATCAGGAGAGCTGTGGAGTACTCAAGTGTGTATGGGTCCATGTTCTCGTGGCCACTCAGGAACTCCACCAGCCACTCTATCATGCCGTCTTCTATCATGCGCACACGTTGGCTGTGCCTGAAATAGATAACGGTGTTGTAAACCCATCAAGACCTGTAACTACAATGAGAAATTTTTTGGCAAACGACAAGAAGGTAGATTGAGTGTGCCCAATGTTCCTATTCTCACTACACAATCGTGGAAGATTTATGCGATTAGAACCCCTGGAAAGATTGCAGGAACATATAAGTTTGCAGTAGGCAAAAATGTCGGCCATAAGGAAATGTGAGCACAGGACACTTGCCATTATCAACTCTTCGGGTCCCAAGTAAACAATGAAGGCAGTACCAACCTCAAGCTCAATTTCTGCAAGGTTGCTATCACCATATCCCTCGTCAATTGGCTATTCCTGTCTGGATCATCTCCGGACCCTCCTCCGTCCCCTTCCTCTTCACCTTGGTTAGGGTCGTGCTTTATTAGCGCCAGTAAAGCTTCAATCAGTTGTGTACCGCATGCAAGATAGTCCCTCCCAGCTCTCAGAGATGCTATTGTGTTGATCAGTCGGGCAACCTGCTGCTGCACTGCTCCAGCATGCTTGTACTTCCTGCCGCCCTTGGTGACGGGGCACAAGTGACGCAAAACCACGTCCGTGTATATGGTGGGCGTGGAGAGGCCAAGGAGGTCGTTTCTTATGTATGATGCAATTACAGACTCTCGGTCCTCCAGTCCTATCTTGGTCACATGCCATCGAAGGGCCTGAAGAAGAAGCAGCTTGGAGCGGAGAGTGCCCGATGACACAATATTTTTGATATGCTGGTAATCCAGGTCATGGTTGCTTGGGGACAGGAGCTCCTGGATGCCTACTTGAAATGACCTGCGCAAGATCTCGCCAGCAGTGACCTGTTCGGGGGATGGGTCAGGTAAGTGCTGGGAAAGAGGGGAGAATCACAGCAGACGCCATAGACATGCTTTGCAAAGCTTTCATGCTTAGCAATAATTTCATGCCTCTTTCTCTAAGTCTGATAAGAAGAAGGAAAACTACAGGAATTAGGGAAACAAAACTAAGGGAATGGGGGGGAAAAAAAGTAAGACAAAATAATGAACACATGATAAATAATGCTTTAACAACATACATGCACAAATAAATACTGTCCTTTATTTCATTTTGACTAATTGTGAGTGTTGCTATAACGAGCTTCTAGATAAGGAAACCTAATGTTGCATGCAGTTCTCATGCATCAGTAATTTGTAAATAATTGGTTACAAAATTCTCCTTGTCAAAAACAACCGACAGAATTATTGGAATGCTTGAACTCTACTGATAATAATATTCATACAACTCACCTGGGGGTCTTCTTCTATAAGTGACACCTGCGTAAACAATTCTGGAAAAATCTGCATGCAATTCTCGAGGGTGAGTTCCAGGTCAAGATTTTCACTTCTAACGGCAGACTCTAGTGCTTTGGTGAGCTCGGCTGTCACACCTATTAAGGGACCGCATTGTGCTTTTTTTGAAAATAAACCGAGACGTTTCGGTATAAACTCAGCCCCCCCGATGCAAGCCTACCGATCAACTTGTTGTATGCTGCTTTGAGTCCCAACAGCTGGCGCTTGAGGCCCTTGTACCCCTTCTCAGTCTCGAGCAGGCGTCGCTGGCAGTCTTGCAGGCAGTGGTTCTCAATCTGTTTGCTAAGCTTGTGCTGCGAATTGACCAGGGTCACCAGACGTGGGGCCTCAGGAGTCTCCTTCTTGTGCATGGACAGAAATTGCTGAAGATTGGACCGCAACTTGTTCAGCCAGCTGTCCTGGAATTTATAAGAAGGCAGTGGAATCAGTGGTGACTGCAAGAAATTTTGAAAAATAGTGTGTGTCCAACAAACTTGATAGACAGCAGTCAAAGGGAACCTCCCACGTTTCAAATTTCCATGGAGACGCCCTTGTACGACAATAGGAGTAACCAGTGTTCATTTGTAGTGTGAGGGCATCTCCATGTAAACGGAAAAGTGGAAAGTTCCAGAAGTGCGTTCTCAAATGTCTGTGGACTATAGGAGACTACTTGTGAAGAAATGAGATGATTTTCACTGCTTATTACGAAATAAATAAGGACCAATCTGAACATGTTAACATGGCAAAACACATGCCTGGAAGAGGTCCTTGAAGGACGACAACTGGCTTGGATTGTTTGCAAATGGCAGTGCAAAAAGCCTAAGGCACTCCGCCTCCTCCATCAACTCCTTCCCTTTGCTTTCAAGGAAGGTCCTGAGCCCCTGCATGGCTTGCACCGACTTGTCATCTGGCGGCTCCCCCTCACTGGGAGGCTCCTTACTAGCCGCCTCCCGGAATGGGAATATCGCAAAGTGGATCTGGAGGAAGAAAGCCAGCTTCTTCAGCTGGAGGGAGTTTCCATCTGCCAGTGGCATCACATCGCTCTCCCACAGCTGCACAACGAAACAAAATCGTGAGGCAACGAACATGAACCCCAACGGGAAGCAAACCTTTGTAAACTTCTCTCCGGCGCCAGCATTGAAATATTCCAGAAGCAACTCGACCTGCTTATCATCCAGCATTTCCTTCTTGTTCTCCTCATCCGGAAACGGATCCCCCTTCTCTTTGCACTCCATCACTAACGCCTCAGACGTCTTTTTAAAATTATTCATATCAAGGTACTGAAATTAAACACATCATGTCACATTATTGTTATATGATTACTACAGTATTGCTATTATGATTATTCTGCGTGGCCTGACCAGCCACTAGAGGGTTCATTGTATCGGTCAAACGAGATGGCCATCACTGGTCATCACCCCTTAATGGGACCAAGGTCGTGACGAATAGCGATTATTATTATTATTATTATTATTATTATTATTATTATTATTATTGTTATTGTTATTATGGAACAGTCAAAATGGGGCACACCAGATAAGAGATTTGACGGCCTCTTCACAAAACCTTCCCTTTTCCACCCACGCCACCCACTCCAAACCACAAAAGAACTTCAATTCCACTACTTTTTTCCCTCCACTTGACAAACTCACTTCCTTGATGAGGCCATTCAAGTCGTCCTCTTTGTCGCTCATAGCCGTTGCCTTGGATATGGAACAAACACACTCTTGTGCGCCTCGCCCTCGTTCCACTTTCAACCGACTCAAGACATGCCGACCCAACCTTGGGAAGGAGCCAGTTAAATAGAAGGATAAAGGAAGTGGAAGAAAAGAAAAAGAAAAAAAAAATGCGAATTTCGTGCTGAAGGACTCTCTCCGCTGAAAAATCAATCCGCCGCCATTTTGAATCACAGAACAGCAGTGGAGCCAACCACCTTTTGGCACACACACGAATTATTAATTAAAATTGTTACGCAGCAGCAGTTGTTGCCATGATTTATCACCATTTAAATTATTTGGGTGTTAAATGAATTGCCGGGTGGTTCGAGCTTCCCTGGCGTGAAGCTGGAAGGTTCTTTCACCTGTCAACAATGGCCGAACTGGTCGCTTGTTCTCTCCTTTTTTGTGTGTGTTCCATTTTTCATTCCGATCCGTGTTTCCCCTACAAGATTTAATTGGAATTAGTTCAAATGCGGTTGGATTAGATCCGGCTAGTTGGGTGGATAATTAGGTGAGTTTTGGGGGTCGTGTCATGGTCATGAGTCAAGCTGGCGTGTCCAGAAGACTTTGGGGGGGAGCTACCCAGCCATGAAGTACATTACACCTTTAGAGAGAGGCTGGCCATATTGTGCTCATTTCTGTTCCCGTTTTATTTTCGAAGGAATGGCCAGCAACAGCGAGGAGAGCAGCGGTGTGGGGGACGACCAGTCTTCTGAGGATTGGAATGGGGCGGAGAGTGAGGACAACCAGAACGGGGATGACAGCGGCGGGGAGGAGTTCGATCCCATGTCGTACACCGCGACTGAGCTGGCCGACGGGGAGGATGATGCGATAATGGTGGACATACCAGGCACGAACGACGACGATACCGAAGAGGAAGATGCGGATGAACCGGAAGAACTGCATCCGGAAGATATGGTGGCGGTCGACTACGCTTCTAACGAAGACAATGCCGAAGAGAACCAAACGATGCAGCCTCGTCACACATGCCGCTATTGTGGGAAGCACTTTACGTCCAAGTCTTACCTGCATACCCACGAGGACATCCATGCAGGTCGTAAGCCGCATCGGTGTCCGCAGTGCGATTGGAGCTTCACGCATCGAGCCTCGCTGGTGCGTCATCTCAAGCTGCATCGATCGGGCGAGTCGCATCGTTGTCGGGTGTGTGGGCGACATTTCACTTGCAATGCAGATCTGTCCATCCATATGCGGATCCACACTGGGGAAAAGCCGTACCACTGTGGGCGATGTGGGAAGCGGTTCAACCAGAAAGGGAGCTTCAATCGACATCTGCGTACTCATCAGGAGGGGGATGCTGAAATTGAGCTGATACCGGAAAACACGTATGCCTGCACAATTTGCAACGAGACGTTTGCTGACATTCCTTCGCTGGAGACGCATGTTCGGGCGCATGATGGGATCAAGACCATCGGAGGGGGTAATGCCAGTTCGGCAGCTCAACCGTACGAGTGTGGCGTCTGTTTTAGAAGATTCAGCCAGAGATCAAGCCTCAAGCGCCACCAGCGCATATTCCAACATCGGTCTGGCGATCCCAAGCCAGCAGAACTGACAATAGAACCAGCACCGCCACCACCAGTGAACGAACCAGCCGGGCCCTACCAGTGTGCACATTGTCCGAAGCGATTTGTTGCTCGTCGCTCGCTTAAAATACATGAGCGATCTCATTTGGGTGATCGTCCATATCCTTGCATGTATTGTGGGAAGTGCTTCTTCCGTGCATCATATTTGCAGTCGCACGAGCGCATACACACTGGTGAGCGTCCATATGAATGCCAGGTGTGTCACCTCACGTTCAACCAACGTTCCAGCTTGTACCGGCATCGGCGGCGTCACAAACACAATATTCCGCCGCCAGCACCTGAGCCGGAGATCGAACCACCACCAGGGTCACCTTCTGAAGGTCCTGTCTACATGTGCAAGATGTGTCCAGAGCAGTTCAGCAGCAGCATGGAGTTGTTGTCCCACTGGCGTTGTCACCAAAACAGTGCCAACGACAGCACCGGTGGTCCCACCGAGGCCGGAGCAGCAGGGGAGAAGCCTTTCCGATGCGGATTCTGTGGGAAGAGCTTCAGTCGACGGTGTGACTTGATTCCACACGAACGGATTCATACGGGGGAACGTCCGTTTCAGTGTGACATATGTTTGCGTACATTCAACCAGAAGAGTTCGTTCCGCCGCCACCAGAAGACACACCTGAACGAACAAGTTGACAACGACACACTGTGGAGCGTTGGCGGGCGTGACCTCGTCTCTGAACTGATGCAGGTTGGAGCCAGGATAGACCCAATGAACTTTTGCAATCTGAACATGGAAGTGAAGCCAGAAGTGGCAGAGGATGAATCTAAGGCGTACATGTGCGAGAGGTGTGACATCGCATTTGATACAGAGGCTGACCTAGAGTCCCACCTTCAGTCGCATGACCTGACATGCGGCGAGTGTGGGAAGTCATTCCGCAATCTCCAAAGCCTCCGCACTCACGCCCTTTCACATGTGGGAGACAAACCATTCCAGTGCGACCTGTGCCCCAAAGCATTTAAGCTGAAGTCACTCCTCCGAGAGCATCGGAGGAATCATGCAGGCGGGAGGCCGTACACCTGCGGAAGATGTGGGAAGGGGTATGAACGTGTGTTTGACTTACGCATTCATGAGCGTGTCCATCTCAAGCGATGAGTTGTCTTCTGTGGATCATGTCTTTTTAAAATGTGCGAGTGTTAGTGGTAGGTTTATAATGGTTGTATGCGAGAAATACGCTTTGGTATTACGTTCTACTTAACGTAGGTGTATCAGGGAATGAAATAAAATGTTCGGAAATTAATGTACAAAATGTTTACTGTCTACTAGTGTATGTCCATGAATAAATTAAATGCATGTACAGTACAGCTACATTCTTCAACTGTAACGTGACATTAAGATACGCTTGATGTTAGCGTTGACGTTTGGTAGAGCAATCACCTTACGGACGGAGTGCTGCCAGAGAGGAATTGGAATCAGTACACATCCGAGTATTGAATTAATGTTGTCTCACTCATGCAATGATACTTTCTATAAAATATAAAAACTTGACATGCCTGCATGTAATCTGCCATCCATATTTTTAGTACCTTGCATAATTATTATTTAAACAGTGCTACGCCTAAAACGTACCTCAATCTTTTGCACCAACTCAATTTCGTGGGGCTTGCAAACGAAGCTTGTGACTCTCCCTGCAATGGAGCTCCCAACTCTACCGGTGCGTCCAGAGCGATGAATATAATCGGACATGTTGGGCGGAAAGTCAAAGTTGATCACATGGCCAGTCTGAAAGAAGTAATGTTCAGAAGTACGGTCATTGAAACGAAATTACGCGCATACATTGAAGGTGTCCAGTCCTCTCGACACAACATCCGTGCATGACAAGACGTTGAACTCGCCAGCCTGGAACTGGTCGAAGCGGCCTTGTCTCAGCAGACGATGCATTCCTCCGTGCAGGTTAATGCATTTCACGCCTTGCTCATTCAAGAAGAGGGAGATCCAATCGCAAGTGGCCGACTTGTTGCTGCCAAAATATAAGATAAAAATAAGCATACATGGATATTACATACAAAGTAGTCGAGTCTGCCAAACCTGAAGACAATGACTGGGGTATTTTCCTTGACATCTTGCTTTACCAAGTCCAACAGTTTGGATGGCCTTTCAGTCCGGGACATTCGCAGGAACTTTTGCGGCACATGCGGCATTACGCGATGCAAGTGAGGTGTCATTATCTTCCTGATTGAGTCCACCTACAATGAGAATAAATTACGTGCTGCATGCCTGATCTTGGTTATGGCTTACTTAGCTGGTATGCAACTCCAACTTACAGAAATGATATCACCCAAGATCTCATCTAACCTCTTGGGCATTGTGGCTCCAACCATGGTCAACTGCACTCCCAAATGACCACTGTCCCCATGCAATCGCCCCAGGTACCTCTTGACCAGCTCGCTGAAGCTGTCGTCCAGCAGTGTGTCCACTTCATCCAAAACCACGTGGCCAACTCTCCCAGGCTTGTAAACACCGGCTGAGCTGAACTTATTGAGTGCGCCAGGGGTTGCCACCAAGAGGTCCACCTCAGACACAGTTGGATTCCTCAGCTTCTTGGACGTGGCTCCACCCACCAAAACCCTGGTGTTAAATCCCATATGTCGTCCCAGGTGAGAAGCGACCTTGTACGTCTGCACAGCCAGCTCTCTCCCAGGTGTTATAACAACAGCCCTCGGGCTGTTCATCACCGCTTCTTCCCCATCATCCACCATCTTCGCAGCCACAATCTGGTTGACAATGGGAGCCAAAAAGGACAGTGTCTTTCCACTCCCAGTCTCAGCAGCAACGAGCGTGTTGCGTCCCCTCAGCACCTCGGGTATGGCCAGACTCTGAATTGAAGTAGGACTGTGGATCCCAACAGTCGGAAGGAATTCTACCAATCGCTCGTCCAAGCCGAGACCTCCAAATGAAGCAGGATCACTTTTGTCCAAAGATGGATTCTGTAAATAATAATAACTACCACAATAACTACTGCAGTAAATAATTTAATAAATAATAAGAGTAAATAATAGTAATAATAATTTACAGTGTTATACATCAAGTTTGTACGAACCTCCTTCCCTTCTTGGAGGTTGAGGAAGTCCCCTTTGGCTTTTCCGGAGCACCAGCCCTTGGAAGCTAGGGGGACCTCCTCTAGCCTTCCGTACGTCTGCCCTTTGAAGTGGGCGAGGTTCTTCCTCCTGGTGGAGATGACCACCTGGTCCATCCTCCCCGGCTTGGACGACGACCGCCCTTGAGCAGGACCGTCCCTCAGCCTCTTCCCTCCAGGCCTCCTGCTGGAGTAGACCAGCCTTTCCTTCCTGTCCAGCTGGGCCTGCAACCGGACCGGGACGCGAACCACCGGGACTGTCCTGCTGGTGGAACATGGACGGAGCTGGATATGACGGGACAAGGGGGAGGACACCAGCAGACGGGACAGCAACAGCAACACTCTTCCTTCCATCATCTTCACAACATGTGGCATTGTCCCACGAAACTGGAAACTATACTATCGACACCTGACTACTCACTACTGAGATATTATCGATAGCATCAGGTAGCAGCTACGTGCTATTACTGTGAAGAGAATAACTAATATCTGGGAAAGCTGGTATTAGTTTCATTGATAACATATTGCGTTTCAACAAACTTATTTTTTAAAACATATCATGTATACATCAGTCTTTTGCAGCCTGGATGGTTCCTCAGGTATCCAGGAGTCGTCCCCTCTGAGGTAGATTCGGTAGATCAGTCGATCGATCGATAGCCATGGCGCATAGCTGGCCGGTCAGGGCGAACCAGTCAATATACCCAGGTAGCTGCTAGTTAAATATAGCCGTTATGGAGTTGTAAGCTTCGTTAGCAGCTTGTAGTAGCGATGTCAAGGACCGCACGAAAAGTGCCGCTGCGCTGTGTCACAGGCCACGGCGAGGGTCACCAAACCTACACCAAACACTTTCCTACTTCCACTGCGGCGGTGCCCAGTCGGGCGAGGAGCTCGACGACCCGATCCATGCTGCTATAAGGCGAAAATGCCGAAAAAAATTTAAAATCCGCTGTATTTATACCCCCCCTCGCCGGCTCCCGCGCTGCGCAGAAGATGTGCGCAGTGCCTCAGGGCAACTCCGTGACATATCGACCAGACATTGCCACTTCACCTACTCCTATTTTTATAAAATTTAGCACATACGTTACGAACGACATCAGGAGAATGTGTAATAGTGGAAATAATTTCAAATATCAGAGATCAATATATCAGGAGAAATAAAATGACAAAGAAAAGGTACGGTGACAATATTTTTGGCTTATATCTCCACATGTATGCATGTTTGGAGTGTTAGCAATATGTCATTTTATGCCTAACAATATGTGTATTTTACCACATACCTTTATTGATTTCTGTAACGTAAACTACGTACAAAAATTGGGAGGACAGTCATATGACCTCATATTACCTTCTGAATTTTTCAGTGTGACTAATGGAAGAAATATTTAAAAAATTTCACCTGTACCTGTACGCAATTTATGAAGACAAAAAAAGTTTCAGTCTGATAAAATATTTTCTTTTTTAGAAAATAATCCTGAAACATGACCCAAACCGTCCTATTCCTCCCCCGATCACGTATCCTGCAAGGCGGTAGCGAAGATCTTGCAGACTTGCAGCTCTAGCTAGTTAGTAGCTAGAGCTGCAATTCGTGCTTAGTAGCTCAGATACTGTCCGGCAATCGTCATACTCACGCACACAGTTTACCAGAAACATTAAGAAGCAATAATACAGAATGCAAAACAACTTCTCGAAAAGAAAATAATATGCAGATTATGACAAGGAAAGATTCCCTTCAGAAATTAACGAATTCATATTTTTGTCACGGGACTTGTTCTCAATAATATTTTAAAAATTGAAACTATTTTTTTTTCAATAACATGCCTCAATAGCTGTTTCCTGAGTTATGAAAATGTGGCATTCAAACAGCTGAATTTGCCAGCACACTGGCAAATTCAATTGAATGCCACATTTTCATAACACTTCATAGCACTTTCTGAGGTAATTTCAATGATGAAAAGTATACTTTTCATCATTGAAATGACCTCAGAAAGTGCTAGGCACCTCATCCTTACTGTGCCAACATTCGTCAACATGGTAGTGTTGGGACAGGAAGGGCAGGAAATCACAGGTGAGGAGCCCTATCAGCTACAGGGGCCCGAAGAACATGTGCTCAGACCGGCTCTGGTGGTTTTTCAATAATTGAGACAGGGAAAATTGTTTCAACTTGTATTAATTACTGATTAATAACCGAAGCAGTAGTGGTGTAGTGGTAAGGTGTCCAACTGCTAATCGGGAGGTCCCGGGTTCGAATCCCGGAGGCCGGCGACCCTGACCATGGTTTTCTGTGGTCTCCCATGGTCCTTGCAGGATAATTCCGGGGTCGTTACCGTAATATAGGCCACAGCCGCTTCCTTCCTTCCCTTTCCCTGCTTCATTCCGAAGATGAGAAAAATAGTAAAAAATGGAAGAGTTCCAGACAAAAAAAAATGGGAGAAATCCCCCCCTAGGAAGGCCCGTAGGCTGATAATGGGGTATCAAATTATTATTATTATTATTATTATTAATTACTGATTAATACATATATGTCATGAAATGTATACATTAATTGTTGTTCTCCAGTCTTCTGCACCCAGCTGGACATGACAGTTCCTCAACTGCTGCTACCAGTTGAGCTCTGATCAAGTCCCTCATAATCAAGATCCAGGAGTCGCCCACTCGGTAGATCAGTTGTCTGCAGGAGACAAGGTGTTGTTGTATTCTGCCTGGAATTGGCGGAACCGTTGAAGCAAGAATGTGCAGGACTGCAGAAAGCGGGCCATTGCATCGCACGTCATGGAGAGGGCCAGGAAGAATTTACCCACTGCAGCTGCTGAGGAGTCCAGTAGGTGAAGGAGATCGATGACACGACCATGTTGCCGTATGGATGCCCACACATCTTCGATGCCCATTTATAGCCGAGTACAATGGACATTTAGAAATAAACTCTGCACATTTTGTTCACCAGGCATATAGGCTACTGCATGTGTATTTCTTTCAGCTAGCGCGTTGCATCAAGAAGGATTTTTCACAGGTTCCTCATCATTTGCATACAAAATAGGCTCTGTTATGTTTGCAAATCTTATTATGATTTTTACTCCCTTACATTCACATAATATTCTGCATAATTCCAAACATGATTGTGAAGACCTGAATATCAATTTATATCTCTCATTTAAATATGTAACTATTACAGTATGCTTTTGAATAAAACAACATGCACATACGCACCTTAGTCATGTTCCAGGCAGCAAGTCGGGAAAAATTGGGTAATTCTCCCGGTTTGGACATAATTTTGCTACAATATCTGAGGACGATGCCAATAGGCAGCTTTATTTACACTAATAGAATCAAATATATCAAAATCAATGTTCTCGCAATGTTCAAAAAATCGGAGGTGGAAGGGGCAGGGGGAAAATAAAGGATTGGGGGGCAGGGGGAGCAAAATGACGAAAAAAATAATCAGCTTGAATATCACAATAATATCACTCTTCAGCCTCGTTACAACTTCCTTCCCTTTCTGCAGGGCGAGGCCCATTTAATCAACACCATTTTTCTTATCCTTTTCTTAAAAACATGCCATATTTTTTTTAGTTTCTTCTCACTTTTCCTCCTGCAATACCACCAACGGGTACTTATCTCAACTCTAAGTATCATTAGGGCACTGGTTGTCAAAAAAGAGAGAAGGGGGCCATAATAATAGTAGCTACGTATCCAAGCATGTAAAAAGCGCGGGCTGCAACTAATGATATGCAGTCATCAACTCAAACTGTTTTCTTATTTCTCCCCTTTTCTGCAGGAGAGAAAAAAAATAGCATTTCATTGCAAATATGTTGAAACAAAAATGTCACAAGGTGCATCCATCTCAAATCAGCAACAAGCAAGGAAATTAATACAGTGATGCAGTGAATGAGTCGACATGAGTATCTGTATGTGCTCATTACGCTCATCTGATGGCAGCGTCAGATATTCTTTTCCTTCCTAGCCTCGTGGACTTAACATAGTCATGTCTTGCTTGATTGAAGATGGATTGCGCCTGAAAATTTAAAACATGTACCTTTCACATGAGTACAGTCTGCATGGACCTATGTACAGGACGACCTTTTTCATTATTACTATTGTTATTATTATAATTATTATATTATTATATTATCATCATCCCCAAATCCTTCCCACCAGCAGCAAAAAACCACACCATAACCGAACATATCTTCAAGATTAAAAATATAAAAATATAAAATCACATCTAAAACACAGACCTTTTTAAATATCCCCAGATGTATTCTTTTTTTTTTCTTAAATGTCACTGTTCAAGTTTAAATATTTTTTGTTTCCTTTTTTTCTGAGTGGACCACGTGAGAGGACAAGGGACTCTGAAATCCTCTTTTAAATGCTCAGAAACACACGATTGGGACTTTTTATTGGGGGCGCTCGTTTCTTCTCTGAATCAGGCAAAGAAGCCAGCAGCTCATATTTTGAATAACTACATCCTCTGGTTTTTATTAAGGTCAAGCCCTAGCTATGTACAACAAGTCTCAGTGCAGTTTTTTTGCAGGAGTACAGTCCCACTAAATTTTCTTCTTTTGTATGGAACACTCCCCAATTAAACCATAACCGTAAAAAAAAAAAAAGAAAATATGGTTCGTACTCTCACGCATCCTCACATCTTACTCTCACACATGCACTCAAAAAACATTTTTTCGCTCTTAAATTATCTTTTTCCTCACAACGCACATAGTATTTCAACTGGTACTGTACAGCACACACTGAATACTTGGTTAAGGACCAATTGGGGGGGGGGGGGGGNTTTTTTAAATGATGTTGTGGCGAAAAAGGACATTGTTTCAGTTTTTCTTCTCCATGTTCTATGTTACTAGCTACACTTAATTGAGCATGTGCATGTTTTTTTTTTTGCATTCTAAGTCAAACAAAAAAATTGTATTGAGACACAAAAAAGTAATAAGACCAGGATCTGCTGCAGCAGTTTACAAAAAAAAAAAAAAAAAACGAACACGAGCAAGTGATTCGAAAAATAACGACATAACATAATTTGAACACATTGCGACAGAACATTATCCATTTCTCTTTTTCCTCTTTTTTTTGTTTCGTATTAAGGTCATGGAACACAAATGTCTACCCTAACATTCAGCTTTTACCCCCACCCGTCGTCTTCTTTTTCAAACATTTTTGTTTAGCAATATTACATGGTAGCTGCAAAAAGTTGGGTCATGAACAGGAGATGTAGAATAGATACGCACTTATTCACCTATGAAAAAACAACTTCGTATTTTTTTTTTGAGTGGTCACACAAGTTCTGTACAGATATATGGGGAGGAGGGTAATGTGCATCATACAAAAACAGTTGTGTAAGGGGGGGATTGTTTGCGTGGAAAAAGTCCAACAATTTTTTTTTGCCTACCCGGAAAAAAAAAGAATTGTTTCGGGAGGGAGGAAAAAACTCGTGCTTTGTACTGTCAATCTGACCGGTTTCGATTAGGATATTTGACTTGTTCTGGGAGAAAACCATTCAAATTCCAAACGCCAAGTAAATAAATATACATTTTAAACAGGGAGGGGATTTGTACTTGCGCACTACCAAACTTCAAACCAGAACAAACGTAACGCATGCCATAAGTAAAAAATTTCTTGTCCGTGACAAAAAAACAGGCCCTCCCAGAACCATGCTTATTTTCATTTTGTAAAAAAAACAAAACATAATAAATAAATGGCACGAAGTGACTCATGATATAAAAATCATGAGCCACAATTTTTTCCTGTCCTAAACTCTTTCGCACCATTACTTATTGCTTTTTCTCTCTCTTGATTTCCTCGCGATTTTAATCGTAACTTGTTGACCAAAAAACCAAAACCTCCCTCTGGAAGACTAGAAGTAACCACACAGCAAAAACTAAACCATCTTTGACTAAATAATTTTTTTCTTTCTTTCTTACTTTCTCCCAAAAAATGCTTAGGCTGGTAGCAACAGGGGATAGAGGGGATTGGAGAAAAAAAAAATGGCATAGATGGCAACCAGGTAACTAAGCGTATGTTCCAAAACAAGTGCAAGTAAAATTCACTGGTACGTTTTTTTCTTCTTCTTCGTTTCTGAAAGATTGTTATCGACTTGCTGTAATCAAAGTTGCTTCTAGTCACTTATGAATATTTTTGTGGCTAAACTGGTCGGAGTTTTTGTCTTTCTTCAATACCATGTGGAAAAAAATGGTTTTGAAAGAAATGCGACCACTGATATGTGTGAAATGTCATTCCCCATTCGTGTGTAAGTGTACTGTACATATGTGCTGTTTGTTGCGTTGGGACGTCAGACTTGGCACAAAACAAAAGGGAGCACCTACACAAAATGATGACATAAGAAGAAACTCGGTTTTTAAAAAATGGCAAAAAATAGTTCAAGTAAAAAAAACACAGGCAGTTAGGTATATATACAAAAACAACAAGAGTCACAATAGCACCATTTAAAAATATCGTACCCGTCTTTTTTTACTCTCTCTCTCTCTCTCCCTCTTCTTTCCAAGCCGGTCTTGAAGTCCGCACTTCCGTAAACTCAATCTTTCACATGCCCGAAAAACTTCCAAATTATCTCATGCACTTAAAACTGCCTCGAAGGTGTGGGGAGGGGGGGACTGCAAACATTGAAAAATGTACAGGCTACAAACAGGGGGGTGGAAACATGTTGCTTAAAGGAAAGCTGGCACCAAAAACAGAAATAAAGAAAAAAAAACAACACAAGCACAGCTTCCATTCAAAGTTTGTACTCATCCTAAGGGAGACCAAAAATATTCATTTGCCAGTAGTTGCAAGATCTAGTTTTTTTCTTCTTCTTCTCTCTCAATCGCTCCTCTTTTGTGTAGTGTAGATATTGGTTGGGGGCGGAGTGGAGGGGATGGGAAGGGAAGGGCATGGCTCTTTGAAAGTCCGAATTTCTCCTCATTTACCTCTCCTTGGGTATATAATATTTATATTATATATTTTAACTACCGCTAATAGCACAGCTTTAACTTGAACACAGGCACTGTATGAAACTCAAAATTGGTTCCTGATACTCTCCCCGTGATGAGTAAAAGGAACTTTATACAGTATATCATGAAACGATAGTTTACTGAATGCCAATCAAAAGTAGCGCAAATCATTGAAGAGAATAAAATAATTTAAACCTTTCACCGGTAGCAGTTGTCAAAGATATTCATCATCTTATAAAACATTATTTAATCCGAAAGTCAGCATTTGTCAATTAAAATTGTTGGCAGGTTTCAGGTGTTGGCAATAATTTTTTTTTGCACTGGGCTGGCATCCTTAAAATGGCAACAATGGTTTAAGCCTCAATAATAATACAGTAATAATAACATGTGCCTTCAGGTCGAAAATAATAATCTCGTCACTATGCAGGTGAACACTCATCAGCAACTGCTTTGGTGTCTATCTGAACCCACCTTAGGCAACACTGGTTATTTACTGTCAGTACACGCAAGTAAATAGCACTGGCTGCTGGCAAACAGTTGTATGTGTGTGTGTGTGTGTATGTGTGTTTAAGAAGATATGAGGTCAAGTAATCCGAGGATTGGGGGGGCTAGTTTTTAGAAATATCATGGCCATGGTAAAACATCTTATGACGAGTCCCCTGCATGCTTGCACGGCATACGTTTCAGAAAAAGGCACACGCGTAACCAACTGTCTCTCTCTCTCTCTTCTCTCTCTAGCAGCCTTCAATAGAAATTGTGCAGTTCAATAGATTTCTTTTCTTAAAAAGGATAGGACTAGGAAAAAGGTAAAAGAGATGGTAGTTTTACACTCTGCAAAATCATGCAGATCACTGGATCACTTGGGCGAACTGGGTATTTCTAGCACCGGGACAAATAGACAGGCATCATACTTTTCTCTCTCTTAAGTTTTTTTTTTTTTCACAGCGAGTTTAAGCTGCAGGGGACCCTCACATACAACACGCATGCATTCTCACGCCACTTTCAGTCGTTCTCTCCCATTAAATTCCCCAAAATAAAAAGCTAACTGTCACAAGCCCAATCAAAGGGGGCAGGAAAGGACGATAAAAGAAAAGGCGCACAACTGGGGAGAAGGCCAAAAACAAACTGAATCATACAGTTTAACCAGCTCCTCAATGAGCAACCTACAAGGGACGTTTCATGTACAACTGGAACTTTGCATGCCATCTGATGGTCACCTAGGCACTTGCAAAAAAGTATGTCGTGTTGGGAACTTCAAGCAAAGTACCATGAGGCTGTCAACAGGATAAAGTGTGCAGCCCATACGATTCCAGTTGCAAAGAAAATTTGACCTGATAACAAAAAAGACAGCAGTACTTTTTGAAACCAGGTGATCACATATTGGGGTTTTTCTTCCCTCCTCTCATCTACCTAACCTCCTCATCTCTTTCTGATTTACACACTTTTCATACTTCTTGCCTGGAGACATACAGATAAGGGAGGAAGGCAGAGTGAGGGAGGGAGAGGAATTTTTGAAAAAACAAAGAAGACTAAAGCAAGTATCGGCCATCCCTGGACATGGCTGCTAGTGTAAGTCATTGCGTAGGAGAAGGCATGGCCTCCATCTTAATAGTTGGAGGCGAAGTAGTGATCACAGAGACGTGGCTGCTGCTCAGTCTCATCTCCTTCACCTTTTGTCTGTAAAGCCTTGCCTGGTGATCCTTTTGCAGGGCATGGAACTTTTCTTCCGCTATGCTATCTTCCAAAATGATTCCATTTTGCTGTGGAACGTTTAAACAGGATTAGTCAACAATCATGAATAATTTAAGGACATGCCTCAGAATGTACCAGTTATGACTTGGCTTATAGGTCTAATGATTTTCAATCATGTCAAATAATAATAATTGGAAGTATATAATCATGGGAATAATTGCAACACGCTATTCTTACTTGGTCAAGTGCTGTCCATGGCAAACACCAAGCTCACCTTTTCTCTACACTGCCTGAATGGTTCAAGTTCCAGAGTGAGCCTTTGGTTGTGTGCCATGGTCTGCTCTAGTTCTTGCTGCACCCTCTCCAGTTTGGCCACTGCGTACGTTCGTCTCCTCTCTGCCAACACGAGCTTCCCATGGAGCTTCAGGAAGGCACCCCGCAGCTTCTCCCTGGACTCCTCATCCAGACTGTCCAGCACACTCTGGCAATCAGCCAGCTCAGGAAGTTTCGTCACATCTACCTCCTGCTGGCCTTCCTCAGTTCCTGGTCATGAAACAATACTGCTTAGTTAAGGATGCTTTGGAAATTAATACAGTTTACTCTGGATATAAGAGGCCTCAGATACAAGCAACCCTCAAGCACAGCGAACTCGAAGGGCTGGTCCTGACATACTTCCATATTTGGCCTGCGTATCTGGATATAGGAAACCTCAGTTATAGGATACAGATTTCCCCAGTCCCTTGAAGTCTCTTTTATCCAGAGTAGGACTGTATTATGAAAACTGGAAAGGACATAGGCTACTCACTGGTTTATTTACAAGAACATGCTAATCAAATCAAATGCCCAGAATTTAACCACGTGAACAGTTACAGATGCTTCATTAAATTTAAAGTCTAGTTCAGTTGCACTGGTTTTACTTCCCAAAGTCCCACTGATATGTTATTGATTGCCTTTGCCCTCAGTTTCATCCTGAAAGTCAGGCAACTCCAAAGTGTCGTTTCAAAGTCTAGAGTTCGGGAGATAATTTAACTCCTACTTTGCCAACAAGAGAAAAAACAACATACTGTTCAGAGGGGTCAGAACTGCGTCACTCAGAGTTGATGTTGCAGTTACTTTTAAAATTACATAATACTTATAATATTAATACATTAAGAGATTAAATAAATGTTTATACCACTGGAGGTAATTATTTATTAAGAAGTGCCTTCTTATTTTTCTGCTGATATAATTATTAACAGCAATATAACATATTTACTCCAGTAATAGTGACACAATTATTGAAACTGCATGAAGGAAAACTCTCAATTACATGGCTTATTACATTCAAGCTAATTTATTAAAGGTTTTTCAAAACATACCTGATAAAAATTAATACACATTTTCATACCTGCATCTCCATTGATGTCTGAACATGTCTCATCTGTATCAGATGACAGCTCAAACTCAGAGTTGTATGTCGGTCCTTTCAGGCTATCAATGTGTCTAGCCCTTATGCAACTCTCAGCTGTTGTTTTGTGCACATGTGAAGCTGCCTGTATCTTTCCAGGTGCCACTTTTGCCTGGAAAAATAAACAAAGCATGAGAACGGAGTACACTAATGTTCAAAGTTTGATCAAGGATAACAGATAGGTAACAGCAGAGCTCAATTTTAAAAATTATGAAATCAAACATTTTAAAGTCACTATTGACGTAAAGTGAGTGCAGTGAAACTGGCCTATGCCAAACCCTGGATTCAGCTGTAACATGTCAATTATGGCATTTCTGTTGAGTTCCTCTGGAGATCGCAAATAATGAAAGGCTGTTCAGTGTGAAAATTTTTCACAGAACAGAGTGAGCTTCCACTGTAGACAGGTTTCACCGGGTTTCACTGTGCACAGGGTATTGTTCTCACCTGCTCTCCATTAACTTCTGCATGCTGCTGAGCTTTTTGTTGCTGTGACGGAGGTGCAAGAGCCACATTGGGCTGGTAGCTGCTTTCAAATCGTTCACTGTCTGCCAAAGGGACCACTCTCTCCGGGTTCAGCAGCACTGGTGGGCTGTGGCTCAAGTACGGAGGCAGTGATGGTGCCACACTACAATAGCAATTTTTTTTTTGGCTATGATCACACTAAACTATATGCCTAAAACTATTCTGTCTGACCAAAACATTAGAATAATGAAACATGACATAAAATTCCAAATCGCATGTCACCGTAGTAGTTTAAATGCAATTAATTAAGCAGAAATGCATATTTTATGCCCAGCGCCATGTAAAAGACCACAGTTTTTTTCCACAGCGTACTCAGTTCTCTCCCGGTATGCCCTACGATGATGACACTCATTCTTTGGTTGAATCAATAGTAGAATGTAGGCCCTACATTCTACTATTTATTCAACTAAATAATGACAGTGTCATCATCTTTAATTGCTTGTTTCATTGTTGACACCGATGAAAGTAATTCTTCAGTAGAATCACTTACATTGTGCAGCTCCATTGCAGCTTCCCTTAGATGCTTGTACACATTATTACCTTTCCCGAAACAGATGTGGAGGGGGCGGTGGGTGCGCTTGAAGCACCTTTCCTTCTTTGCTGGCTACATGTGGGGACCACGGCCTGATTGCAGTGTAGCGACCCCATGGCAGGGGGTACAAGTACATGTATGGGTCAGCATACACGTAAGGGGCGGGTGAGTAGGTGTCCTCGTACTTGCTCCTCTTCGGCAGTTCCTCCTTTGTCACCACTTCAGACTCCAACTGCAAGAGAAATTTGTCCAATCAATGCACATGCCAACTATATAAATTACATACGGTACACAATGCCCCAGCCTTGGGGTTACACATTACATCCTTTGCACCATATGTAATCTGCTGCTTTACTACTCGACCCTCACACTCATTCATAAAATGAAAAATGGGACCCACGTGGGTCTGGTCGAGCCACCCTTACAAAGACAGTCGCCTGGCGTCCCCCCAATCCCACCCTTAACCCCCCAAGATTTCGCGACTTGAAAACTTTTCTCTCTCTCTCTCTCTCTCTCTCTCTCTCNCCCCCCCCCAATCTCCTGAATGGGAGGCTGCACTCTCCAGAATCCCAATGACCCCCCCCACATCGATCCCTGATTTTTTTTCTCTCTTCCTTTTCCATGTGTCCCAGCCCGGATGTCCCGGACAAGCTCCAAAACTTAGCTCACTCTTATTCCATCGCCCTCGCAGCCATGAAGACGTCAATAGCAACATTTCTATTCGCTGCAAATAAACAAAAAAACGGGCCAAATGGTGTCCAGGAGCGATCGACTTTGGCCTGGAGTGGCTTATATTCTGGACAGGCGGTCGCCCCTGGCAACCAATTACGTCGTTCGGGGAACCACTCAAGAAACCAGCTGAGTCGTCCCAAAAGGATTCTTCCCCCATTGCCTTAAAGGCACCCTACCAATTGCCCAAATTTTGCTGAAATTTCCACGACCGAAAAATGGAGGTGTCTCCCTGAAAATATCCCCTTTAACACCGCCGAAATCGATCGACGAGGCCTTGGCTGCGGACACACACCAAAAAACACAGGGTTTGAACACCCCCTCCCTCCCTCCTTCATCCGGTGTACATACGAGCCCCCCCTGAAAATCTGAAGACTACTGCCGAAATTAATTATTCATTTATGGCCCCCATAGTAGGGTTCCTGACTCGCGTGCACGATGTGGCCGCCTGCAAAATTAAGCCCATTTACCAACTTTAATTTCCTGGGGGGGTCCCCAGAGGATCCCGCCAGCCACCGAATACACGACAGTCCCAAAATTCCTGGCCGCAAAATCTGAACGTAAAGCCTTTCTTCGTTTTTTTTTTCTTCCAAATATTTTTTTATCTATCTTATAATGCAGGCAACTTGAGGCTCAGACCACGTCGGCCCGGATGGCGAGACAGCGGTACGTGACGAGTGTCGAAATATTCATCTGCCGCTTTAATGTTGTGTCCGGCACCTCCTGTTGGGGTCGCCCATCTAATGATTCCACTACATATGCATTAGGAATGACCAGTCTGCCCAATTTTTTCCGTTTTAAACACACCCTATACACCGGACCAGTTCCTATAGTACAGTGAACCTTGCAGTGTTTTTTGGACGATGGTTCGCACCATGTGCAATACCAAGGGCGGCTCCCTATAGTTGGGGGGCAGCTAGGTCAGGAATGCCGCGCCCTGACAGCCAACGAGACAAATGCAAAGGCAAACATGGCGGCCCATTAGCGAGCGGCATACCAGCACATATAAATTAGCCAGGTAAACCGGCAGGGTGCACGACCCCGGCCGGAATTATATTGCAGGATCACGTAAGTGGGTCAGCCCCTATAACAGCAGAGATACACAAAGTGTAACATTTTTCCAAACCAAAAGGAGCAGCAGTTTGGTTTCGCTTGACCGGGTGCAGCCCATCCTGTTCCTCTTCCCACACCCGCCATGTAATACTCATTGCACCAGGGAACTAAGTACCTCAAGTCACTGCCGTCGGCTCTAATTAACCCGGCCTCACCTCAACGCTGTCCTTCCCTTTACCCCCTCAAAGACATGTGTGCAACGGCATGTGTGAACCGCCAGGACAGCGTTACAAGTACCGGTTGCAAGTCGGTGTTATGTTCATCCCATCCAGACTATTTGGTCTGGGTTATTCCCCCAAAAACCGGTCCGCAATCAGGACGAATTGACAACTTCTTGGTGGTGGTGGTGGTGGTGAGGGGGCGTCTAGAGCTGCCCAATCCAATTAGATCGAGTGGTAGGATCGGAGCAAAAGAAACGCGATACTCTACACCTTCATCAGCAAAAGGCGACGGGTGTGATGGAGGGAGAGGGGGACATTCCGGTATCAATCAGCCGGAGTTATTTGGCACGGGGAAAGACATCCTCTTGGGCAAGGTGAAGGTGGAGGACGTGGCTCACATGATAATATTTCATCCCCCTTACCCCACCCTTCTTCATGACCTACCCCACCGCAAGAAGCCGTCAATTCTATCAGGGTCGTAAAATCATTTTTTATATATAAACTCCAATCCCTTGCCACCCATCAATTGCTCAAATTAATTTTATGCAAACGTAATGGCTCGGAATGTATGCAATTTTTTTTTTCTCGGGCCCTTCCTTGCCCCAGGTTCCAATCTTGCGACTGGTTATTAGAAGGAGACAAAAAAAAAAGTGGAAATCAGACCGGTTGGCTGGAGGCCTGGTTGCAGGGAAGTGAGGTTGAGTCCAGGAGAGGTCCTGTGTGAGTGTCACCTTGTGACCCCTGCACCGGTCCTTCTTACTTGTGAAGCAAAGTGTATATTTAAAAAATTTATGGGCTATAAAATATGGTAGAAGAAAAATTATTTAGTGGACGTGAAAGTCAAGGGCGCCAGTATGTATACAGTGAAAGCATGGGAACGAATCAGGAAGCTTTGAGCCAATTAGCAACAATCCGGCCGATCTGCAAACAATGGATTTTTTTTTTTGCCAGTAATAGTGAAAATGCAGATCGCTTCCAGAGTAATCAACCTGCACTATGCAGATAATGCGATTAACGCACTCGTTACAAAAAAAAAAGCACAATAATTATTGATGGTCCATTTTTTGTTGGGGGAAGTAAAGCACCAAAGTTCGGATGAGCTGCTGATTCACAACTCAATTTAGCTCCGCATCATAAACACCCATTTTATGGCCTATAAGAATTACGCTCGAGTGCCAATGAACTTATTCGACTTCACTGGTATACATTTTAAAACCTCGCCTACAAAATCTGAGTGTCCATCAATCATGCACAGGCCACAATTGGGAATTACCTGTAAATTCACTCTATAATTGTTGAAATATTGGCTCTGAATTGAATTGTCACTTGTGCTCCCAATAGCTTGAAAATTGGCAATTAATTAATTAAATAAAATCCTTCGCTGTATGACTTAGGCTTCCGATTGGCCCGCCGTATATTGTTTGCGCGGCGCTTCCGATTGGCCCTCGTTCTGCGCCTGCGCAATGGGGAGGCAGCGCCTCTGGTGGATGGGAGGAGGAACTATAGTAATTAATTAAATAGTCACTCGAGCAGTAAGGGTGCATCTACGTTAATGTGACGTAATTTTCCTCAAGCGGTGTGGCATTCCCTATTACATGTTCGTTTGCACACATTTTTTCCAAAAAAAATTTAATTAACATAGTTCCAGCCCCCATTTTTTCTATAGTTTGCTGTTTTTTTCCCCACCACTCTTGCCTGGTGCCTCCAACCCAGCGTAAAAGTTTGAAATGAATCTCTGGACATGGCTCCCCGTTGCTGCCTGTGCCTGTTCTCTCATCTCATCGTCGAGGCCGAACCTCCTGAGGCCGGTGCTTGCCGTTGACGGCGGCTATTTTCGACCAGGCTCTCCGTGGCAGCAGCACAAGAATGTTTCCGTACCGAAATATCAAATCGAGAAAACGGCGCGCCCAAACTGGCCCAGGGGAAAAACGGTTGGGTAAAAAGAATCCAGAAGGATGCTGGAGGTACACACACACACACTGTGTCACACAACCCCATTCAGCATAATGGAGCCGGTCCTTCTGAGAAAAACCGCCTTATTCAATCTCCGGTATGGCGCCGTACCTTGCGTTGTCATCAGGAAACATCACGGGTATTTCTGTCAGTACGGTTGTGCAAGATTCTGGGGGGACTATACAGCATGCAAAACACGCGCATTTTTCAACCGAGATCAAAATATTTTAGGCCTGACTGATCTAGCGGTTGTTTTGTTTATCCCACCTTTCAGCACGGGTTTACGTCCGCATCATAGTTTGAGGCTAACCAAAAGAAAATGGGGGTAGATACCAGGAACATCGGATCTGACAGCCAGTTTGGGTCGGTGCCAAGGCCTCCTAAATATTGGTCAACCCCCCAGCAACTCTTCTGTTTGGGTCACTCCAGCAAGCATGTAAAAGAAAAACGCCCATTTTTTTTGTCCTTTTTTTGACTTTTTGACCCCGAGTCTGGTGTGAGAGGAACGAGCTCGTGACAGTTAGGTTTGGTCTTTGTGACGAGGATGTGGAACCTGATTGTACCGAGGCATCAGGGTCGTCCGCATGAAGAGCGTGCGACACAGAACCAGCTGTTGACTCACGCGCCCCGGACATCATACGTATATCCGACATAAAATATTTATTTTCCAGTTTAACACTAACACCGAGCGTTGATTCTCCCAGGACGATGCAGAGGACCCAGCTCAAACAGGCAACCCACATAAAAGTGTGCTGCTGTGCTGAACAAGTGCAGCAGCCTCCACGCTCGATGAATGACCGGGCACCATACAGGCCCCCCCTTTTCCCCACAGGGTTCATTTGGCGCTCAACTTGTCCCGAATTGCATGAATGCCCATATCTCCGCATCAAATTAACCTACTATATTGGCACGATGTGCAACAAAAATCGTTGCAGCGCTGCACAAAAAATGTGCATGCACATAATAACTGAGGGAAGATAAATAAACAAATAAAGTCGTACATGCACATACTGCACTGTAATAACATGGAGTGAAAATAGCCGATTGTACAAGCGACGAAAACACTGCAGCACAAGGGTGCAATTGTTACGTATTCTGAATTCTGCAGGGTATTGTGTAATTACCGGCAGTACAGTTGTGGAAATTAATAGCTTTTCCTTTACATGATTTCCTTTAACACGAAGCAGCTTCGCCAGGCGGCGATACTTGTGGAAATCCATTAATTTTCACCACTGCACTGTACAGCACCTACCTCCAACTAAGATTACAGAAATTGCGGAACTGTTACATAACATTGCGTGCAATTTTTCAAACTAAAAATAACAGGTTACATCGAGTTATGCGGAATCCTAGTGCTCAAAACAGCTCATCAACACCAGACGGTCTGGGTTCCAAGGAAGGTTTGTAAACGCACCGCAACGATACTATAAAAGTTGTATCCCCCTATAGAAGTTGTCTGCCTCCTAAACACGTGCCATAAAAGTGACAAGTGCAACATTCCATATGCTGTCCCACACACACTCAATAACTACTCATTGTGCCTTCTTCAAGTCCTTGGCTCCAGTCAAATAAACACTCTCGAACTGGAAGGATAAAAAAAAAATCAGCAAAGACTGCTCATGTTTTTTAAAGGCGAGCACTCCGTCTGAAGCAGACGGGTTTGTTTTTGCCCCCGGGGCGGCGCCGGCGTCGATGCTCGGCGCCATCACTCGTAAAAGAGAAGGAGCAGTAAGCAAGCAGTGGGCGCCCCGAGGACTTTGGCCTGTCCTTCCTAGCGTCGCGGAACGTCGACGGAGGGGATGAGGAGGAGGAGGGGGTTAAAACCTGATGGGCGTCACGACGAACGGCGGTTGCCAAAGGAGGTCCCTGCTTGCTTGCCCATTAGAATAATATTATGCCCCTCCCCGGCAGCTAGCTAAAGCAGCATCTGCGTCGCCAATCCAACAGGGCGAAGTACCCGTCCAAGGACGTGGAAGGACCACCGGATTTTTTTTGAGCATTTAAACTTCCCGCAAAAAACGCGCATTTGGAGGCAATCCGCAATGACGAAATATCGATGGGGATGCATCCATGCTACGGCCAGTACATAAAATGCATCGGGATAATATTTTGGTCAAAATTAGATCGTTATGTAACCGAGTCCTTGAAAGCATTTTTATGATGGTCAAGGCCAATCGCAGAGAAATGCTGGAAAAACTACCTCATGCAATCTTCAAACCTTACTACAAGCTAAAATACTAACAGATAAAGGTGTTTAAAAATCGATAACTTAAATTGAATCACTGTTATTAAATCCTGACGTCATCTGTGCTTGATCTATAATGTCTTCATTCTGGATATTAAAAAGTGGACTAGTGCACGCTTCCATATGCGAGTGAGTGGCCAGTTTAGAAGAGTTGTCTGCGGCCTATATTTCAAAAATAGTATGGCAAGTCCTCGACTATTACAAGGGCCGCACGTCATAGAGCCCATTTAAAAACCAGTAATAACAAAATGTCACACAGAGCGTTAACAGCTGCACCTATATGTAACTGTCAGGAACCAAAAAATTGTTGGCCAGCGTTTCGCGCACGTTCCCATAGTCCCTGTCGAAGAAATCCTTGGATGGGAAAAAATATGTATGAAATTGCCTGTTCGAGGCCAGCACGTCTACAAGGTGTTTCATAATTTTTCAGTGTTGTGTTTGAAGGCTATTAGTTCAATAACGAGGCAGATGAGAGCAAACATCTCGACTACACAAAATGATCTGGTGTCCACGAGTTTACTTGAATCGTGATGAAACCGCCATGTATAATAATAGCGCGTTTTCACCTGACATTCTTCCGTCCTTCTACCCACCCCAAAAGCGGCCTCCGTGGTGATTAAATGCCGCGAGCGTCAGCAGCTGCCAGAAAGGTTAAGAGACAGGAACGACGACACACGTGTGCCAAGCCCATGACACGTGTCGCCTCATCTTTGTCAATTGATTCCACGGGAGCAAAAGACTGGCAGCGTCTGTGCTGCCTTATTCATTTTCATTTCTAAGGAGCTGCCCAAAAAATTGAATTCTTCCAAGTCAACAGGTTTCTCCCCCGATCAAATAAATAAAAAAAATAAAATAAAAATCCGCGTCCTACATATTGATACGATTTTTCCGCGGCGATAATGATCACATTAAGGACAAGAGCGAGGCAGACTGGCGTGGTCCCGTGCCAAGAAACCTGCCCACGCTACTCATGCATTGCTAATCCGGTCAGGTCACGATGTTGGCACCACCTTCTGACCGAACCCGCCGGTGCCAAGCCTACATTTCGCCGTGCCATCCTTTTCTTGCTCGCAGCCAAACAACTGTCTTTGCCCTCCCCAACCAACCAACCAACCAACCAAACCCACCCACTGAGAGAAAGAGTGGCCCCGAAGAAGTTGAGGGCAGCAAGTCCTTCTGGTATATGGTGTGGCCGAGGACGTCTCCAGTCTAGACGAGGGCCGCGGCCTTGCTGTAGGTGCTGCTGGGAATGCGGCTGCAACATCATGGGAAGGAAGGTGCATGCAACTGAACAATCGACACAGCGCAACACCCTGTACCGTATAATAATGCCCCCATTATTCGAGCGCAATTAATTTTCGAGCACATAACAGGTTCGCTTCCCCACGGTGATAAGATGTAGTGTGAGTGTGTGTGTGTGTGTGCTGAGGGTTAAAGGTCTCGTAGCTGGCGACGTCCCAGGGATCTAAACAAGCCATTGGCCACTTCCGCATTCAATACCTACGCTTCCAAATGTGTCTGAGAAAATGAGACCGGTCTGAGAAAATAGACGTAAGTTAATATTCACCACCTGCAAGTCGGCAGGTGCCGGTTCAAAAAATGCGGCGCAGTTTTTAGCTGTTTCTCCACCAGTTATGTTATAGATTAGGCCTGGAGGGCCACGTGCCGCGATCAGGCGCAAAAACCCAGGTCCAGCACGTGTACAGAGTGACTCAAAACGATAGGGCATATGGCGTCCAGGGTCAGAAGGCGGACCGGGATCAGACTAGTCTCCCCTTGGAAGACCTTGGGGAATTCCTCGCACATTTTTTTAAAAAACTTATACACTCTGGATACGACCTTGTGTTTACACGGGCGAAACACTCGACGTGTATGGCGACTATGGATATTACGTCCTGCGCAGTTCGATAATTGACGGTGCTAACGTCCTCTCGACACGTGCTGGTTATCTGCACCGGATGCCTCCCAGAGAAAACTGCTTTCACCAATAAATGGTAGAGGGGGGAGAAGCTTTTTGGATGGGTAAGGTGGAAATGCTCGACATCCGCCACACGGAAAATCCAAAAGAGGAGAGGGTTTTTTTTTCCTGTCGAGTCTGCACTTTCGTGGGGGGTGGAGGCTGTTGACACCAGGGGATGCCTAACGAGCTCCTCAACTTTCCGATCTCATTTTTATCGCAATTTACGTCCGCAGAGTCATCAGCTACCCCCTGCAGACCTCATCAGACCCCGCATTGTCCTCCCAGTGTATGCAACCAAAATATATGAAAATGCTGACTAACGATCCCTCTATATAACTTCAAACTTGTAATAATTTGCCTCCAGGATTTATGACTCTTCGATCCCCTTCCCTGGACGGTCCTGATTATGCCTAAAATTGAGACTTTGAATTATGTGACAATCAACATGATGTTGACCCCCCGCCCCGGGCACTCTGGGCATGTTTTAGGGAGTTAACCTCATTCGAACTGAATGACATTGCTGCACTTCTAGATGGGGAAGGGAATCCGAAATTGGCCAACCGTGGATATGGTTTCACAGTGGGTTCATTTAACTTTATCCATCCCAGGCTTTAATCCAGAGGGAGCCTGGCTTGGAATATTGGCGGACGGGTAAGATTGGCGCCATGTCAAGCCAATTCCAAGCCCTGTAAGTTTGTTGGGGCATAAACACACGGTGTGGATGATCATAATAGTTGACGGGGGTCGTGCCCCTGATGCAGTACCGCGGCAGCGTTATGAAAGTGCTTTCTATATTTGCACAGGGTGTGTATCTACCAGGATTGTGGAACCAGCAGAAACTCACTTTCAGGGTGGGGAAGGGGGTTAGATGAGAGTTGAGGGTGGTGGAAAGGCATTTGCTTCTGCTCGACTGCCAACGATTGGGGAGAATATTAACAAAGTCGGGAGGCCAGAAAATCAGGTTTTGCACGAAAGTTTGGAGGTTAAAATTACCATTCATGACGTGGCTCTCCCCATCGTGATAAAGCAAACTAGAGGGGGGGACCCCAGCAGAAAACCCACCCACCCACACCAGTACTCGAGTCCACCCAAGCATATCGATCACAAAGAGATTGTTGCCCGCGAAATGTCAATGGAATTAGATGCTCTAGTCACAGACGAATTGTCAGGGCTCCTTGTTAAAATGAACCAAGTTGCGCCATTTCCTATAGTCTCATACTAAATTTATTACAAATCAAAACTTTGTCGCTCATATAAATGTTTCATTGCTCATTTTCGCTTCGGTGTTTAATGTACTGTACGTGGTGCGGTGCAAAGTTTTTTCTGTTGGAAAGTTCACTGTAATCCAATCAATTCGGGCTAGTTTCTGCCAGCACTAATTCAAAATTGAGTTTGTTCGGCCTGAAGCGAAATAAATATTCTACCGGAGTACCTCAGTGTGATCAATGCGGTTATCACTCATATTTTTACAGCATCCCACTTGCAGAAATTTTGAAACCATGTCATTGTTGTACTGTACTGCCACCTTGTTTACAACCGTGAGCCTATATACTGCATATTCTATATTACGACAGTTTTTCCCCCTCTCTCGCAGATACTGTACGCACAGTATCTATTTCTGTCAAAGCGTAGCCATACTGTACGATAAAATATAGACTCCTGATCTAATAATAACCGATGTCAGTGTTATTCAGCAACGTTCCCTTGGAAACTCTAATAGGCTTCTCCGCAGGTCCCTTCACTATATACAATAGACTGCTGGAAAAGCAAAACAACATCCGTTTCCAGCAGCAACATTTTGACTATACTGTACGTCCAAAATTGGCTTCGTCAGGCGTATAGCTCATTACTAATAAATACTTTGCGCACTGAGCAGTGCAAACACACTCAGACACTATTGACATTAATAATAAACAGCCTCTCACTTCGAACGGTAACTGAGTCGTTCTATAGACTTGGCTGGATGGGTGCATCACAGTGATGGGCAGAAAAAAAAAGAAGTCTGCGACTGTTGTGGGTTGGCTGGTTGGAAGAGAAAACGGGACAGGAGGAGTCTTGTTATGAAAGTCACGATGGTGCCACAAATCAGCTGGGGCCTCCGCCGCCATGCTGTTCACTATATAGCTTCTTCCAACCCTCCCTTCTTTGATGCCAGCAGCATGCACGCTCGCATGAGGTCGGGTCAGTGAAGACTTTTCCTCGCGCACGACCTCCGAGGAGCCTTCCTCTTCAATTTCGGATTTTCATGGTCATACCTGCCCGAATGTACGTGCAATCCGGACTGGATATGATCGGAATCAGTTCTAACCAAGCTGGAGCACATACTATACATGTAGGCCCACTTAAATTCATTGAGGTCGACATTATTGTCGTTTTAGGCGAGTTATTCAGTTGAAATTACACTTCCTGCAGATGCTTTGCTCATAAAAGAGCCATAATACTTACTGCTAGAGTGACTCTGCCAGTGGAATCGCTTACCTGCAAAGAGAGAAAAAAATGGGGGTAATTACTTCCTGATACCAACAACACAGATCGTTATCAGAATAATGGCAGGACATAGTTGAAGGGCTTGATCTTCAAGTGGCGGATGCTTCAATGAGAAAAGTTGGGACATGGCAAAAATGCATTTCATTACGGTTCAAGTCCGGCTTAGGCTAGATTCCTGTGCGCACACACACGACAAGAGGCGGGAAAATAATGTCTACATCAAGCATGGCCTTTTCCACGTAGCTGACGTCAACTGGGAGATGATGACGGCAGTTTCGCGCCTTCCAGATTCCAAACTTGTTCATCCAGCCCTCGAGATCCCACCCTCTTACTTTTTCACTCCCCGGCTTCACCTCTTTTCTTTGGGAACAAAACCTGGGGAATTAATTTCACCCAGACCATTTGTCTGGCTCGCACGTCATCAAATGAATGCATCTCATCATGCTATATCAGGCACACAGGTGCTGCCTGCTGCACAACTCACACTCGTCCCAAGCATAATTAACAGCGACCCTCAACTTATACCCAGAATTATATATTAAATCAATCCGGACACAATTTTTTGATATAACCAAGCACCAACATGTTACGTCACGGTCATTATTCAAGAGATTGACTATAAAGCGTCAACTTGTAATCTTTCCCGTGTTATGACTGGACGTTTCGGCCGTGACGATGTTTTGATAGTAAACCACAACGGTGATGAGTCTGAGCCAATACTGATAAGCCTCACTGGGATAATAATGCCCTGCCGACGTATTTATTGTCCTTTTGCCCTGTTATCTTTACACCACACTATTCAATTGCACTAACGTGTGTACCAGATACCCCTATAGTTGCACATTTTAAAAAAAATATCGAGATACACTGAACCCACGCCTTGTAAATAACCGGGTAATAATGACAAAAATAAATTCGCCACCGTCTGAGTTTATGGTTCTCCCTGTCAAGCAAAGCCATCGTTATCCCCAACAATTAAGGGCACACCCCATTTTTTCCCCCTCGAGTCGATTTTTTTTTTTTGTCACGCTCGGAACAGATTATTTCCTTTTCGCTTCTCCACGTGCCTGGCTCATTCCGCACACAAGTGGTCAAATAAACAAATGAGATGGCTTGTTGATTCGCTGGGGTATTATGACCTAACAGGGGTCCCTTTTATAACAAAGCAAAAAAAAATCAGGTGCAATTTGCTCACGCCTCTCGATTTTTTTTAACGTAGTTCTACCGCCACATTCCTCGTCCGATTCCATCATGTATTAGATGGCCAAGTGCGATATGGATGGGAAGTTACGAGTTCGTTAGAGGCAGGGCGGATATCTGCTTCTCTTTTGTTTCGGCCTGGAATGCTCGTAATTTGGCGTGTTTCAGCAGACTGAAAAAAATTGGGGGGGAGGGCAGAGCGGCCTGGTGAAAACTCTTCATGGTTATTATACTCGTCTCATGCACAAATGCTGGGGGGTTTGAATATTACGCGAAACGATTATAAGTACTGGTTTTTGCCATGATTCAATAGCTAATTGCTGGTCTCCAAATACTGATTAAGCCCCTAAATCGCAGGCTCCTGGCTCCGAAATTACACTAGGTGCCGGAAAATGTCCTCTTGTAAATCATAAAAATGGTAGTACCCGTTTTCACGTGCGCTGCTGTTAATCGATCGACTAAAAGCATGGGGAGTAACCCTGGCTCAATTAATAATCCAGCCAAGATGGCGCTTTATAAATGATTTTTTTTTTCTCTCTAACAATGCAGCAGGTGAGGTTAGGTGTTAAAATTTGTCCGGACCCAATTAGTGTCCCCGTCATTTAATTTTGAAAAGCCATGCAGGCGTGCTTGCGCAGATTTTAGGTCAAATCTTATCGGCTTCTAAATCTGCACTCTTACTATATTTTCTGTTAGTGCCGAGGAAGATGCCAGCTCACGCCCTCCTTAGCCACTTCCATTTGCCTTGTTTCCTTCCCAAGAACAACATTTGCAGCGTTCTGTGTACATTTTCCAGCAGGATATGCCGTACAGGCCCTGCCTCCACTCACAGCAGGATGTGGAAGAAATCAATAACTCCAGGGACGTCTCAACTAAAGACAATCCATCGCAAACCAAATTTTTAATGAAGCCTCCCATATCAACATACCAATCGCGCCCAAAACGATATATACAATATATTTCGCCTGCTGAGGCGGCAATATTAATCCGACATTGTGGCAGGGTGAGTCAATATACGATTGCTCAAGATGTACAGGATGTTAATTCGATATGCTTGAAATACTTATATGTAAGGGTACACCCTTTTCTAATGAAGCACTTTGAAGGCGACGGGTCAGCGTTTCAGCAAGTGCTACAAAAATACAGATAGCGTGACAGAAACAAACATGGCCGGGCACACACACGTGTGAGCTTCTTCAACCCTCCCCCACCCTCTCTCTCTCTCACTCTTTTCTACACATACACACGTTGGAGTACACACCACTTTGGAGGTGGGGGGGATTTACTACAGCTCGTGGGTAAAAATACCAGTCCCCATGGCAGGGTGCCCATTGAGGCGGACATGAGCCAGCATCTCTTCCGCCTGCGGAATATTTCATGGGATTTTTGCGGTGGGTCGCGAGGGTGCCATAAATTGCATTAGTTCGCCTCCACTGTAATGAAAATAAGGGTCCCGGTACATTGTGCGCAACGGAGTATGTACTCTTCGGGGCCAATGCACGCTGTCGAGCCGTGTGTGAATGGTGGACACCCCCTATACCCAGTCATCACCTGCCCTCTTTCCATGCAGCCGTGTTGTGTACTAAGGTGATGAACCACAGGCCCAGACTTTGCGCAGACTAAACAGCTAAGCCGGGGAGTTGACGCCATATTGGCAGAGCAGTAAAAGTCGCTAACGAATCGGCACCAACTATAAACACAATCCGCAAGAGCAAATTTTTGCCTGCCCCAATATTGTCGGATATGACAACCTATTATAATACGACTGCTGGAAGAGGAAGCGTGTCTGTTCTGCCGGTTGCAAAGGGGTCGCAACATGCACGTACGCAATCGATACTGTCTGTCCGTTTGAAAAAGAAATAAAACAGGTCGTCGAACATTTTGCGAGGTAGACCTTGCATGTACTACTGTCAGACTGGGGGAAGTCTCGCGACCGCTCGCGACAAGCGAGTCAATTAAAGGCAGAATCCGCAGGATTGGGAAACGTGTCGCGCGCTGGCGTAAACTCTGTATACAGCTGGGACTTGAACTCGGACAAGACGTTGAATTATATCCTCTTGAAATGGAGGCTGGACTCCTTTGCTCTGGGGCCAACCCCTCCCCAATCGATCTTCCAGCAGCAACCGGCAGCAACCTCCGATTGTTTGTCTCCACTGTCGCAAGCCTCCAGGATTCAGAGAGATAACCTTTTATTATGCTGCGACCGGGCCCAAATTTCAGTGGCTCAGTATGTGGTTGCCACGATGTGGCACAAAAAGGTCTGATGTATGTGCAGGGGGGGTTGCTGATCAAATAAGGCTTCCTGAAAAAAAAAATCGATGCAGCCCTGTCCTCCCACCAAATACTGTCCTGAACGAATAACGTCACAGCAGCGTCTAGAATCGAAGGCACTGGGCTGTTTGTTTACACATTCCGCCGCTTCTGACTAGATCCAGCCAGTCGGATCCGCCGAATGGATTTCTGCCAAATTCATACACTGCACAAGTCTCCATCAGTACCCGCAACAATCAGTGGCCACATATTAAATCTCCGTGCGGAAAATTTCTAAAACATTATAGCAATCGCATTACGCAATTTTCATCTAACGTACCGGAGCCGTGGATTATACTTCCCGTATTGTGTACCGACAATGCTGAAATAATCCCTGGAGGGTTCGTACTCTTTTCTAAATGAGAAAATCTGGCTCCCTCGGCCCGCATTTCCGTGGATATTCGATCCGATGTAACAGAATAGACCAGGAGGAAATGCTGGGTCCCCTCCTCTGCGGTCACGTATAGTTAAGAGAACCCGATGTAAATTGACCAGGTGAAATTTAGTCCTCACCCGATATTCCGCATAATTATGGATGAGCAGGGATAGCAAATTGACCCAGTATTTTTAGACTCGATCAAACTTGTTCTAAATAACAGATGGTTTACACAAAGGCGACGGGGAAATTAATCAGGCCACATTCCCCAGCAAACACTGTTTACAACACGCGCATTCCAGAAAAAGCTGCACACGTCGGATTGTGTTCCCTATACGCGGTCAGGAGCTGTTACCAACACCATATTCCCCCAAAAAGCCAGGCCCGCAGAGAGCAACGCCTGCAAAAACCCAAATTCCATCCTCATGCTGGGAGAGTTTTTTTTTAAATAATAAAAAAAGAGGAGGGCATAATTCGACCCAGACAGGGCGTGTGTGTGCCAGTACGAAAAAAATTTGGAAAGAAGGATAAGCGTATGGTAGCACGGAATGCGTACGTTACAAGGTGGGGTAAGCTAAAAGATTCGGTGGCGTCAGTCAGAAATATAGGCGCCATTGCACGCCAACCTCTCTCGATCACCTCTAGCTGACCTCGGCCTCAAAAACCGCGTGTCCACCGCACGCGAAAGCGCCTTCCTTCCAAGGACGCTTTTCCACACATTTCATCCTACGAGAGAGGTACTCTCTCTTACTAACACGACCCATACAGGCCATTAAGCCGATCAAAAAATTCGGGAATGTCCCAAATTTCGGCAAAGTGACAAGTTTTGTTCAACGCTAACACGCACAAGTCAGTGAATACTTCTATATAGGCTACATTTTAAAAAAAATACAGCACCTGTGGGTGGTGAATTCACAAACTGAGCTACGAAATGTATAGGAATAAAATGTGGCATTTGGTTCGTCACTATCCCAAAACCCTGACGAGAGTGGTGGTCTCATCCTCCAAGGACGGCTGGGATTGGAAACTGATCTCTTACAATCCTTTTTCTTCCCCCTTCCCATTTTTCTTGGCGTCGTCACGACAGCACCATATGTGGCAGGGGTTCAAACGCATTTGCCCAACAATAACAGGGGACGTCGAGTCATGCCGGGGTCGCACACGATGTAGGCCAGGCGAATTTGTCCAGTTGTACCGCAATTACTGGTATCCAATTGGGGCTAATTCTTGCTGGCGTCGTCAACCCTCCCCTCCAGAAGGAGTGTTAGGTCCCCATTAGGCTATTAGTTAGAAAGGAACGTTTTGTGGAGGGGACTCCTCAGACCATTGCAGCACAATGCTTGCCAAAATTGCCTCCATCCCATACTCAAAATTGCGGGCAGACCCCGGGGTAATCGGCACCGTAACTGTGTAGAGGAGCAGCAAATGCCGTCTGTGTACGGTGCAGGCAAGGGTAATTGGAACGAGAGGACTAAGGAGGATTCCGGGATCATGCTGGTACAAGTAAAAACACATTTCTACCTGCAGTTCTGGCTGGACGAGCCTCTCCTGCCTCAGTCGAATTCCGACGCAATTTCCTATACGATTTATCGCCTGGTATCTCCGGCCTATATGCTGCTCCCCCTTCCAGACAGAAGAATGGTGCACCTTCAAAGGTCCCTGGAATTTGATTTCCCACGAACACGTTTGCTCCCTAAATCGATAACAGAACCGGATTATCTGAATCGGAGACTAGAAGCCTGCTGATCAGCCAGGTGCCACGCACACAATAAAAATAGATTCGCCCGATTATTCCGCGGTCCTATTTTGACCACGGGGCACACCAGTATGTGACAAGGTTTAAAGGTGACAAGCTGTTGCTCTCTACGGAATCGATTCTGGAAGCTGTGGTCTCCAGACGGATGACCCAGTCAAATGATCCGTGAAGGCAATGTTCCTCCGAATGTTTTAAGTTATATCCATAGTTGGCGAGTGGCGCCCGGCACCCACTTTTTTTAAAGGAAAAAAGGGGTGGTGACAGGTTGATGAATCGGGCCCAGGCCGTCGTGGAAGTTCGCAAAAGCCGTCTGAGCTGGGTGGCAGCACGCCGTCTTCCCAGGCAGACCGCTAGGAATAGAGATTCGACCATGGGAGACATGCAACGCAAGAGACGCATTCGGCCCACTACCGGGGGCCAAAGTTGGGCAGACGATGGTGGGGCAGTTTTTTTTTTTTCGTTTAATTTTCCCGAGGAGCTAGCTACGCGCATATCCGGACCTGGAAGCTGCTGTTACACGCCACGTTCACAGAATATTGCACAAAAATTAAAATGCCGCCGGGCTATTTGCTATGTCCTGGAATTACACCGCGCAAGAACTAAAACTGTGGCAATGCGACTCGCGTTCTAGAATTTCATACGATGCAAAAATTGTGCCGTGTGGGCCGAAATGCCTAATTTGCTGGAAGACAACTTTTGCTATCTGGTCCCGTTTGAAGAGGTCGTGGCAAGTTGGACATGAAACGGAATAGGTCGCACAAAGCCATCGGGTGTTGTCACTCACTCGCTGAAACCTAATCAGGCCTCCCTCTGATAAACTTGTGGATGATGCGCTCATCTTACATAAGCGAGTTGGCAGCAGAGCGCGGCCAACAAAGAGGGTCTTTGACCACCACCTAGGCCAGACGGTGGAGCAGACGAGGATTTGTCGAGGTGTGCAGATCACGCATGCGGCTTGTTTCTTTCTTTTCTTTTCTTACTAAAAAAAACACACCCCCGGTGATTCTTGCCACGCGCGATTCACAGCAGCATGCGTGGCTTGCAAGACCCGGCTGCCTGCACACACGCTATATATTATGGCCACCCCACCACTCCACCATTTCCGTGCCTTTTTAAAACTCAAAAGAGTGCCAGTCTCGCAGGAAACCTTGTCTTATCTCCCTTGCCGCAGCCTTACAGCCCAAACACATCACTCAGCGATCGCAATCGGCCCAGACCAATAACTGCGGAATTACGATAACACCCATGTATGGTACCGATGATTTTTGCTTAAATAGTCCGTAGAGTAATGTGCAATTAATTACACCTGGCATCGGGTGGGACGTTTTGAAAGTCTGGGGGGTATCGATTGCTCTGCGGCAACCATCACATGGATAGGGTTTTATACTAGACGTCTTACTCTTATTTTATATACCCCCCTCTATATACCCCTCTCCTAAAGTCTTGAGTCGGTCTGGCCTTCAGCCAATTGAGCTTGACGCTTCGAAGGTGCCTGGTCAATCCCCTCTTGAAAGTACCGCACTCTCAAGCACACGCACCTCAGGAATTTCTACTCCGGTAGAGAGGGCAGGGCCATTGTTGGGGCCTCGCAAAAACCAGCCACAGACGACCCACACCTGCCCTGATGCGCCTCGGAATACTAATCAGGGTGACATCGATGATTGAAATATATATTTTTTTAAAAATGGTCCGCACCCGCACTGCTGGTATTGAACAGCATCAAATATTAAAAGCGCAATTTGGATTCCCGGCCGATTATGTGCGATGAAAATCGTGATCCACAGGCCATGGATTGGTGCGCACTGGGCGCTTCATGCACTCGAATCAACTCTATTATTGTAGCAAAAACTAATGGGATTTAGGCTCGTATCAGTTCTTTCCTCCGACTTTGTCCTATTCAAACATAGCTGCATAAAACTGGACACGGGAATCGTGACTGTTTGAAGTTAGTGTCTCTATTTGCATTCGCAGGCAAAACCTGCCCTCGATGGAATACCAATTCGCAATTATGAGGGCCGGGGAGCGCCGCGCTTAATAATTGGGAATTTTGCACCTTTCAAACCCAATCAGGATTACAATTTAAACTATTGCGACAGCCGCCGGAGCGGGGGACCGGTAATGCTGAACAGGCTGAAAATTTCCCAATCCCCGACTGCTTCCACAGACTTGGGGAGGTCTGGGGCTTGCCGTAGAAAGTGCAATATATCAGGCCGTCCAGACGAACCACGGCCTGAAATTTGCATGGCCGGAGCCAGGCCGCATAATTAATTCCCCCCGCCATTGTCCCCAAAAACAAACCAGGAGAACAAACCCCCCCTGGTTCCTCTCTTTTCCTCCCCAACCCAGACTTTTATTGGTAGAAATGAAGAATGACCCTTCTGCCATGCGACCCAACCGCAGCTTCCGAAAATGAACCCGATAACTTATCGACAATGCGCGCATGGGACAACAAGCCATTATGTATCCAACTGATATAGCGAAAAAAAATATAGGGAGCGAAAATATTGCTGATTTCTGCAGTACCCGTCAAGCAAGCCGCATTCCGAAGGAAAATTTCGGGGCCTTATCTTTTGTCTGGCTCTGTTGGAGCGGAGAAAGCAAGGTGGGCGGGGGTTGGTTTTTTTTTTCTTCTTGCTTTTATACCTTTTACCCCTCTCCCCGAAAGGAGAGTTGTATGCAAGAAGGGGGCAAGGACGAGAGAGTTGGTCCGAACCCATGCCTGGAAAAACAGGTGTGTCCGGAGGGACGCAAAAGATCGCCATGTCATCTTTACGAGGTTTCGGGTATACCCGCTTTTTTCTTCTTCCCATGGCACCTCTATGCCGGCGAACGTCTTGAGTCGCGCTCATTAAGGTGGGCTTTTGTTGCCCTCGGGCCCAGATGGCCACTCGGCCTTCCAAGGTGACTTGCTAAGGAATACGCTTGGAAATAACAACAGTTCTTACACCTCAACACATATGACTCGATATTACAAAAAAATTTGCACAAAAATATTAGTGCAATAGTAACAACGGCAATAAAATTACTGGAATGTTTTGTAGGCGCCAGACAAATGCTCTGCGCAACAGATATGATATGGGCACACACTCCCACGGAATATTTCTAAATGTACGTATCTGTAAACAGGGGGGGGATCGTGAAAAGAAGACCTTGACCCAAATCTGAATGCATCGATTGCTCTCGGTAACATTACTTCCCCCCCCCCCCCC